>JAJSRW010000530.1:47500-63540 GCA_022414725.1 Microglena sp. YARC
AGCGACAGGGACAGGTTCGAGGGAAGCTTTCAAAAAATCAAAAATTCGAATTTTGATTGGATCTTGAATTTTTTTTTTTAAACGTATTTACTTTAAAGCGCACCTGAGCATAATGAGAGTGACAGGTTCGAGGGAAGCTTCAGCCCGTGCAAACAAAGGGCAGTGAGGCAGGGGAGAGAATGAAGACGATGTGTGAATTTCAAAAAATAAAAAAACGAATTTTGGTAGGATCATGATTTTGTTTATTAATGTATTTATTTTAAAGCGCACCTGAGCATAGCGAGAGAGACAGATTTGAGGGAAGTTTCAGCCCGTGCAGGCGAATTTCAAAAAATCAAAAATTAGAATTTTGATTGGATCTTTAAAATATTTTAAAAAATGTATTTACTTTAAAGCGCACCTGAGCATAGCGATAGGGACAGGTTCGAAGGAAGCTTCAGCCCGTGCAGACACAGGGCAGTGAGGCAGGGGAGGGAGGTAAGACGGCGTGTGGAAAAATCTATTTTGAATTTTGAAAGTGGAATGGTTTCTTTAAAATATATTTAAAAACACACCTGAACAAAGCGATAGGGACAGGTTCGAAGGAAGCTTCAGCCCGTGCAGGCAAAGGGCAGTGAGGCAGGGGAGGGAGTGAAGACGGCATGTGATTTTAATTATGAATTTTGAATTTGGCTTTGGATCTTTCAAATACAAATAAATAAAATAAAATGAAATAAAATAAAATAAAATAAAATAAAATAAAATAAAATAAAATAAAATAAATATAAAATACAAGCGAAACACACCCGAGCAAAGTGAGAGGGACAGGTTCGAAGGAAGCTTTAGCCTGTGCAGACACAGGGCAGTGAGGCAGGGGAGGGAGCGCAGGCGGTGTGAAAAATTCAATTTTGAATTTTGAAAGTGGAATGGTATCTTTAAAATATATTTAAAAACACACCTGAGCAAAGTGAGAGGGACAGGTTCGAAGGAAGCTTCAGCCCGTGCAGGCAAAGGGCAGTGAGGCAGAGGAGGGAGTGAAGACGGCGTGTGAATTTAAATTATGAATTTTGAACTTGGCTTTGGATCTTTCAAATATAAATAATTAAAATAAAATAAAATAAAATAAAATAAAATAAATATAAAATGCAAGCGAAACACACCTGAGCACAGTGAGAGGGACAGGTTTGAGGGAAGCTTTAGCCCGTGCAGGCAAAGGGCAGTGAGGCAGGGGAGGGAATGAAGACGGCGTGTGAAAAACGTCTCAATGTCGTTGGAGTGAAGTTTGGGTAGCTCCCCTTCTAACATGAAAGCGCTTGCCTTGCTGAACTTGCTGAGGGCGACGCCAGAGAGGAGGTCAGTGGGTGAGGCACTAGGGGGAACCTGGGAGGGTGGGTGGTGGGGTGAGGTGGGTGGGTAGTGGGTGCGTGGGTGCGTGGGTGCGTGGGTGGGTGGATGAGTGGGTGGGTGGTGAATGAGTCCTTCTAACATGAAAGTACTGGCCTTGCTGAGGGGGACGCCAGAGAGGAGGTCAGTGGGTGAGGCACTAGGGGGAACCTGGGAGGGTGGTAGTGGGTGGGTGGTAGTGGGTGGGGTGGGTGTGTGGGTGGTTGGGTTGGACACCAGAGAGGAGGTCAGTGGGTGAGGCACTAGGGGGAACCTGGGAGGGTGGTAGTGGGTGGGTGGTAGTGGGTGGGGTGGGTGTGTGGGTGGTTGGGTTGGACGCCAGAGAGGAGGTCAGTGGGTGAGGCACTAGGGGGAACCTGGGTGGGTGGGTGGCGTGTGTGGGAGGGAGGTTGTGTTTGTGGTTGCTGGGGGATGAGCCCTGTAATACAAATGAGGGGGTCTTGCTGAACTTGCTGAAGGCGGGTGGGTTGGTTGGTGGGTGTCTAGGTTGCAGGGGGATGAGCTCAGTAGGGTGGGTGGGTGGGTGGGTGGGGGTGTAAGTGGGTGGGTGGAGAAGTGGGTGGGTGGGTGGGTGGGGGGGGGGGGGGTAAGTGGGTGGTGGAGAAGTGGGGGGGTGGATGAGCCCAGTAGGGTGGGGTGGGGGTGGGGGGGTGGGGGTGGGGGTGGGGTGGGGGTGGGGGGGGGGGGGGGGGTAAGTGGGTGGGTGGAGAAGTGGGTGGGTGGAGAAGTGGGTGGGTGGAGCAGTGGGTGGGGGGAGGGTGTGTGGTGGGGGGGGGTAAGTGGGTGGGTAGAGAAGTGGGTGGGTGGAGAAGTGGGTGGGTGGAGAAGTGGGGGGGGGGGGGGGGGTAAGTGGGGGGGTGGAGAAGTGGGGGGGTGGAGAAGTGGGGGGGTGGAGAAGTGGGTGGGTGGATGAGACCTTCCGACACAAAAGTGCTAGTCTTGCTGACGTTGCTTAGGGCGACTCCGGAGAGGAAGTCAGTGGGTGAGGCACTAGGGGGAACCTGGGTGGGTGGATGGTGGGGGTGGGTGGGTGGGTGGTTGTTTGGGTGGGGTGGGTGGGTGGGTGGTTGTGTGGGTGGGAGGGTAATGGCTGGGTGAGGTACTAGGGGGAACCTGGGTGGGTGGTAGTGGGTGGGTGGTAGTAGGTGGGGTGGGTGTGTGGGTGGTTGGGTTGGACGCTGGAGAGGAGGTCAGTGGATGAGGCACTAGGGGGAACCTGGGTGGGTGGAAGTGGGTGGGTGGGTGGGTGGGAGGGAGGTTGTGGTTGTGGTTGGTGGGTGGGTGGGTGGGTGTGTGGGTGGGTCTCCGGGTTGTGGGGGGATGAGCCCAGTAGGGTGGTGGGTGGGTGGGTGGGTCCAAAAGTGGGTGGGTGAATGAGTCCTTCTAACTCGAAAGTGCTGGCCTTGCAGAACTTGCTGAGGGCGACACTAGAGAGGTGGTCAGTGGGTGAGGTACTAGGGGAACCTGGGTGGGTGGGTGGGTGGGAGGGAGGTTGTGGTTGTGGTTGGTGGGTGTGTGGGTGTGTGGGTGGGTGGGTGGTGGGTGGGAGGCGTGGTGGGTGGGAGGGAGGTTGTGGTTGTGGTTGGTGGGTGGGTGGGTGGGTGGGTGGGTGGTGGTTGGTGGTGGGAGGCGTGGTGGGTGGGAGGGAGGTTGTGGTTGTGGTTGGTGGGTGGGTGGCTGGGTGGATGAGTGGGTGGTGGTGGGTGGGAGGGGCGTGGGTGGGAGGGCGTGGTGGGTGGTGGTGGTGGGTGGGTGGTGTCTGGGAGGGTGGGTGGGTGGGTGGTTGTGGTTGTGGTTGTGGTTGTGGTGGGTGGGTGGGTGGTGGTAGTGGGTGTGTGGATGGTGTCTGGGAGGGTGGGATAGTTTGTAGGTGGTGGCTGGCTGGGTGGTAGTGGGTGAGGGTTTTAAAGGGTACCTACACACAAATTGTAGGTGGGTGGGTGGTAGTGGGTGGAAAGGTGGGTGGGTGGGTTGCGGGGGTGAGCCCTGTAACACAGATGTGCTGGCCTTGCTGAACTTGATGAGGCACTAGGGGGAACCTGGGTGGGTGGGTGGTGGTGGGTGGGTGGTGGTGGTGGTGGTGGTGGGTGGGTTGCGGGGGGTGAGCCCTGTAACACAGATGTGCTGGCCTTGCTGAACTTGATGAGGCACTAGAGGGAACCTGGGTGGGGGTGGTGAGTGGTGGTGGGTGGTGGTGGTGGTGGTGGTGGGTGGTGCGGGGGGTGAGCCCTGTAACACAGATGTGCTGGCCTTGCTGAAATTGATGAGGCACTAGGGGGAACCTGGGTGGGTGGGTGGTGGTGGTGGTGGGTGGGTGGGTGGTGGTGGTGGTGGGTGGGTTGCGGGGGGTGAGCCCTGTAACACAGATGTGCTGGCCTTGCTGAACTTGATGAGGCACTAGGGGGAACCTGGGTGGGTGGGTGGTGGTGGTGGGTGGGTGGTGGTGGTGGTGGTGGGTGGTTTGCGGGGGGTGAGCCCTGTAACACAGATGTGCTGGCCTTGCTGAACTTGATGAGGCACAAGGGGGAACCTGGGTGGGTGGGTGGTGGTGGTGAGTGGGTGGGTGGGTGGTGGTGGTGGTGGGTGGGAGCGTGTTTGGGTGGTGGTGGTGGGTGGTGGTGTGGGGGGGGGGGGGGATGGGTGGGTGGGGTGGGTGGGTGTGGTGGGGTGGGGGGGGAGTGGGTGGGTCGGGGGTGGGTGGGTGGGTGGGTGGAGCGTGTTTGGGTGGGGGTGGATGGGGGGGGGGGGGGGGGGGGGGGATGTGTGGGGGGGGGGTAGGTAGGGGGGGGGGGTTAGGGGGGGCGGGGGGTAGGGGGGGGGGGGGGGGGGGGGGGGGGGGGGGGGTAAGTAGGTGTGGATGGCTGGTGTGGTAGTGTGTGAGGCACCAGGGGGAACCTACACACAAATTGTAGGTGGGTTAGTGGGTGGGTGGGTGGGTGGGTAAGTAGGTCGTGGGTGGCTAGGTGGTAGTGTGTGAGGCACCAGGGGGAACCTACACACAAATTGTAGGTGAGTGGGTGGGTGGGTGGGTGGGTAAGTAGGTTGTGTGCATGTATGCCTGTGTGCATGTGCATGTGTGCCTGTGCATGTGTTCCTGTGTGCATGTATGCCTGTGTGCATGTGTTCCTGTGTGCATGTATGCCTGTGTGCATGTATGCCTGTGTGCATGTATGCCTGTGTGCATGTATGCCTGTGTGCATGTATGCCTGTGTGCATGTATGCCTGTGTGCATGTATGCCTGTGTGCATGTATGCCTGTGTGCATGTATGCCTGTGTGCATGTATGCCTGTGTGCATGTATGCCTGTGTGCATGTGCATGTGTGCCTGTGCATGTGTTCCTGTGCGTGTCCGTGTTTTCATGTGTGCATATGCATGTGTTGTGTGCATGTGCATGTATGTATTTGTGTTGTGCGCGTGTTTTCATGTGTGCATGTGCATGTGTGTAGTTGTGTTGTGTGCATGAGTACATGTGCATGTATGCATGCTCATGTGCACAAGCGTGTGTGCATGGGTATGTGCATGCGCATGTGTGTATTTGTGCTGTGCGCATGTATGCATGTGTATACTTGTGTCATGTAGGCATGTGAGCGCATGTGCATGTGCATGCACACGTGCGTGTATGCATGTTAATGTGTGTGTGTGTGTGTATGCGTGTGTTTGTGTGTTTGTGTGTATGTGTGTGTGTGTGTGTGTGTGTGTTGTGTGTGTGTGTGTGTGTGTGTGTGTGTGTGCATGCGGGCATGCGGGCAGGTGCATGTGCATGCATGTGCGTGTGCATGGGGGCATGCGTGTGTGTGCAAGTGCATGTGTGTGTGTGCGGGTGCATGAGTGCATGTGCATTACATGTATGCATGTGCATGTGCATGTGCATGTGCATGTGCATGCGTGCATGTGCATGCGCATGTCTGTGTGTGTGCGTGTGCATGAAGGCATGCTTGTGCATGTGCCTGTACACATGCATGTATGCATGTTAATGTACATGTGTGCATGTGCATGTGCATGTACGTGTGTGTGTGCATGTGGGCATGGGTGTGTGTGCAAGTGCCTGTGTGTGTTTGTGTGTGTGCATCTTAATGTGCATGTGTGCTTGTGCATGTGCATGTCTGTGTGTGTGTACGTGTGCATGTGGGCATGTATGTGTGAACATGTGGGCATGTGTCCTTACCCTCAATCCATCTGATAATGGCAGGGACATAGCCCTGAGTTCTTTGCTAGTCTGGGACATGCTGTTCAGGGTGCCCTGGTCCAAGAAGAAGAGGACATGGAACTGCGCATCCTGGGGCAGCTCCAGAAAGAAGCATAACTGCTCTGATGCTGTTTCTGGCACCACCATTGGGGTCTGACTTAGAAGTCGGAAGGGGTCGAAGGAAGGGGTGGAAGATGTAGGAAGGAGCAGGGCCTTTCAAAAAAGTGAAGATCCGAGACTATGCAACTGCCTCGGGAAATATGATTTGGCCTTCCGGCACCGCTCCAATGGATACTACGTCGCGCGGCTTGATTACGACTGAGAGCCCCGCAACGTGGCCATCGCCAAATCCAAGCGATGGGACGGCCGGGAACGGCCCATGCTGACCTTCGCGCATCGCGCATCTACGAACTGCCCTAACCGATTTAACCGTTTAAGTAGCTTGCTGGCGTGCTCAGTGCTCAACGCTCACCAGGCAATGCTGGGTGCTCATCAGTGAGCAAGGGGAATGGTTCGTTTTGGATTTTGGAGCTTGGTCGATCAGGGGTCGAGCAGGGGTCGAGTAGGGGTCGAGCACTCGAGCAGCAGGGGTCGTCGGGTCGAGCAGGGGTCGAGCAGATGTGTCGAGCAGGGGTTCAGGACGCTGCGTCCTGTGTCGCAGACGTAACGTCGAAGGGTACGTTGCGCCCTGACATGCAACGCCGGGAGGGTACGTTGCGTCGCAGACGCAGCTTCGGTGGGTTGGCTGCGTCGCAGGACGTAAGCTATGGGTCGGTTGCGGGTCGGTTGCGTCTTGGGACGTCGAGCAGTCCTGAGGGGTCCTCCCCTGGGGTCCTCCTGAACAACCGTGCAGATCTGTCGAGTCGTCGTGTAGCGCTAAGTATATGACACTTACTCCAAAGCCATCATCAGCAATAATTAGATTGTCTGTTTGAACGAGACAGGGTTGGTTGCGTCTCATGACGCCGAGCTGGGGGTGAGAATTCATTCATTCTGAGATTGTCTGTTTGAACGAGACAGGGGCGGACCTAGATACTCAGCTACGTGCTCAGCTACATGCTGACCTGTACTCTCAGCTAGACTGTCTGTTTGAACGAGACAGGGGCGGAGACCATATAAATACACCAATCAATATGTATACGAGATATTCAACGACCATGGTGTCTAAGTGCGTGGTATGAATACACGGGGGTCTTGTGTGTTGCGGCCACACATTATGAACGTGGCCGTAGTACTGCATTCGTAAGGAATACGTGGGAAATGTCTGACTTGGTATGTTATATGGGCACCAACTTGAACTTGGTTCCATAGCTTCAGCCAGCAATTTGGCTGCTCGCCGTCTTCGGCAGTAAAAAACATTATTACCAGAAAATGTACTCTAGACACCAACTATGTACATATAATATGCATCCAGTTATAGCACTTCCAGCACCACGCATGTTTTCAGGTAACTGAACAATCAGCCCTTGCATGGCGTGGTAATTCAAAGCGCGCGCTTTTGCGCATTTGAGCGCTGGCTTTTTGACCCCCTCTGCGCTTTAAGCGCAGTTTTTTGCAACCCCTTGTGGGTGCTGCAAGCAATTTTTGCGCTTTTTGCACTTCAAAGCGCAGTTCTCTGTTTTCAAGTGCGCTAAAGCGCTTGCCAATTTGGCCATTTGAAGTACCCTGCTCGCATGGCATGGTTACATTGGTCGGGCCACCATGTACCAAGATTGGCTGTGATTGAGTTGATCAGCGCTACGTCTTAGGATGTAAATAAATACGGGGAATAAATAGTACCGGTACGCCTAGTTGCGAGGCGTGGGGTTGAGGGGGCCAGCCCGTTTGCTCACATTGGGGGCAACCACCGTTTGGGACGTAACCGTTTTCAAAATCTACTCATCACGAGCCCAAGCCACGTTTTATGTTTTGTTTTCTTTTAGTTATATCAGCATCAATTGCGGTTCAATCCATCGTTTTATGTCTTGGTGACTACTAATGTACTTCCTTAGAACTATAGCTGTAGATAGTTACTGCTTTTCTGTCTGTACTGTGTGAAAGTGCTTTTCTATCTGTACTGTGTGAAAGGAATTTCAACAGGAGGTGGTTTGCAGGGTATTTCAGAAGGACCCCCAGCTCTGCTGGCTGAGTCACGTCCTACAACACAGCGGATCCTTCGACGTTGCATCTGCGATGGAGCCATCCAGGACGCAGCGTCCTGACCAACCCTGCTGGGTAAGTGGGTAGATGACATGGCCTCCAGCACTCTGCCAGCCTTCAGGGTCCTAGTAGTCTAACTTCAAAACATAAGCATATAAACAGATATTAGCATAAAATATGGACATAAACATTAAAACATAAAACATGAACGAACACAAAGAAACATAATGCCCAGCTGGCTAGCTATTAGCTACTAGCTAGTTACTCCTACCGGCCCGGTGCACCGCATAGCTGGCGTCTGGCCCAACAACCCGTTTCTGTTTTTGAATTCCAATTCCAGAGCGCGCAGCTTGGCTACCGACACAGGCTGGTATCGAGTCGCGCCCCTCCGTCTTTTCCGCTCCCTGCTAGTTATTGTCTTGTGCCTTCTTTTCTCATGCTTGAAGACCCCGCGCGCGCATTTTGGTTCCCTCGGTAGTGGCCTCTGCGAAGCGAATTTCTGCTGCTTAATTGTCGCGCACCCTCTATACGAACACATTCATCCAATAGCAAAGCCTGCTCTGCATCACCGAGGAGGTCGATGCATGCGTCAAGCTGCTGCAAGTTTGCTGCTTCCCTTACACAGGGAGGTGGGGGGGCTCAGTGAATGCTTGATATGTGTGTGGGACCCCCCCCTATATCACTAGCACCAGCACCAGCACCACTTCGGTCAGCAGCAGCAGCAGCAGCAGCAGCAGCAGAAGAACGTGCAGCACCCACACCAGCAGCAGCAGTGAGGCCAATAGAAGCAGCAGCGCAAACACTGGCACCAGCACCAACTTCAAACTTCACCAGCACAAGGTCAAGCAAGGGCACAAGGGCAGCGACACCGGCAGCAGCAGCTTTAGCAGCATCAGCAGCAGCAGCATAAGCAGCAGCGTAATAAAGCCATGGGTGACAAGTCCCCATCTGTATTGCTGGCAATGCAGTCCCTTATGTCTGGTCACATGGAGCAGTACCCACCCGAGGATATCAGTGCCAGGCAGCGGCGGAGGGTGAGGCTGCTGTGGTAGTGAGGCTGATATATTGTTTTTAAGCTGGTTGTTTTTAAGCTGGTTGTTTTGAAGGAGGGCTGAGGCTGCTGTGTAGTTTTATTGCTGAATATCGTTTTTACGCTGTTCCATTGTTTTAACCTGGTTGTTTTTAAGCAAGGCGAGGCTGCTGTGCGTTGTACAGTTTTTAATGCCTAATGGTGCAGTGCAAGGCAGCAGCGAAAGGCTAGGTGAGGCTGCACTGTGCGTCGCATAGTTTGTAATGCTAGGTGCAGTGCAAGGGCAGCGCGTGCAGCAAAGGGTGAGCGCTGCTGCTGCGTCATATAGCTTTTAATGCTAGGCGCAGTGCAAGGCAGCAGCGAAGGGTGAAGGCCTGCTGTGCGCTCATATAGTTTTAATGCTAGGTGCAGTGCAAGGCTGCAGCAAAGGGTGAGGCTGCTGTGCGTCATATAGTTTTAATGCTAGGTGCAGTGCAAGGCAGGTCAGCGAAAGGGTTGAGCTGCTGTTGCGTCATATAGTTTTAATGCTAGGTGCAGTGCAAGCAGCAGCAGAAGTGGTGAGGCTGCTGCTGCGTCATAGTAGTTTTAATGCTAGGTGCAGTGCAAGGCAGCTTGAGCGAATGTTGAGGCTGCTGTGCGTCATATAGTTTTAATGCTAGGTGCAGTGCAAGGCAGCAGCGAAGGGTGAGGCTGCTGTGCGTCATATTAGGTTTTAATTGCTAGGTGCAGTGCAAGGCAGCAGCGAATGGTGAGGGCTGCTGCTGCGTCATATAGTTGAATGCTAAGGTTAGCAGATGCAAGGCAGCAGCGAAGGTTGAGGCTGCTGGTGCCGTCATATAGTTTTAAGCTAGGTGCAGTGCAAGGCAGCAGCGCAAAGCGGTGGAGGCTGCTGTTGCGTCGATAGTTTTAATGCTAGTGCAGTGCAACGGCAGCAGCGAAAGGGTGAGGCTGCTGTGCGTCATATAATTTGAATGCTAGGTGTGCAAGGCAGCAGGCGAAAATATGGTGTGAGGCTGCTGTGCGTCATATAGTTTTAATGCTAGGTGCAGTGCAAGGCAGCAGCGAAGGGTGAGGCTTCTGTGCTCATTAGTTTTTTAAATGCTAGGTGCAGTGCAAGGCAGCAGCGAAGGGTTAGGCTGCTGTGCGTCATATAGTTTTAATGCTAGGTGCAGTGCAAGGCAGCAGCGAATGGTGAGGCTGCTGTGCGTCATATAGTTTTAATGCTAGGTGCAGTGCAAGGCAGCAGCGAAGGGTGAGGCTGCTGTGCGTCATATAGTTTTAATGCTAGGTGCAGTGCAAGGCAGCAGCGAATGGTGAGGCTGCTGTGCGTCATATAGTTTTAATGCTAGGTGCAGTGCAAGGCAGCAGCAAAGGGTGAGGCTGCTGTGCGTCATATAGTTTAATGTTTTGTTTAACAGATTACATAGTTTTAAGCCGGTTGTTTTTATATTATATAGGTAGTGAGGCTGCTGTGGTTTACGTCGTTTGTATAGTATATAGGTAGTGAGGCTGCTGTGCGTCGTGTACTTTTAATGTTTTGTTTAAAAGATTTTATTGTTTTAAGCCGGTTATTTTTATGGTATATAGGTAGTGAGGCTGCTGTGGTAGTGAGGCTGCTGTGGTTTACGTCGTTTTTATTTTATTTTTGAAGCTGTTATATCAAGGGGGGCGGAAAACAAAAAAAGTGAAAGACCCCATCCCCAAAAGTGCTCAGGCACCCTTCTGCAGACCCCCCCCCCCCTCGGCTCCGGAACCCACAGTACAGTCACTATCTCAGGCAAGGGTGAGGCTGCTGTGCGTCGTGTATATTTAATGCTCTGCACACACAACTTTTTCATTGTTTTAAAGCAGTTATTTTAGTTTGCAGGTGTTCTACTTTCTTTAAAGCTGGTTGTTTATAAGCTATTATATTGTTTTAAAGCCATTATGTTGTTTTGAAGGCGCTATATAGTTTATAAGCTGGTTGTTTATAAGATGGGTGAGGCTGTGCTGTGCGTCTTGTATGTTTAAAACTGGATATTGTGTTTAAGGTGGTATATTGTTTTTAAGCTGGTTGTTTATGAGCTATTCTCTATTGTTTTTAAGCCATTATGTTGTTTTTTGAAGGCGCTATAATAGTTTATAAGCTGGTTGTTTATAAAGACGGGTGAGGCTGTGCTGTGCGTCTTGTAGATGCTACGTATTTGTTACTGCTGAATTGTTTTGAAGTTGGTTGTTTTTGGCGGAGCACCTCGTCAAGGGTTACCCCGTTGTCTATGGGTCTGACTGTGACAAAGCCCGACACATCAGCCAAAGGTCTCGTAACTAACTCGCTTCCGTTGCCACCTGTCGCTCCGTTGCGAACACTCTCGACCATTTTTTAGCGTCGCTTGCGACGCTGCATATAACTTGTTAATCTGTCATATTGTTGTTCAGCTGTTATATTGTTGTTAATCTGTTATATTGTTGTTAAGCTGTTATATTGTTGTTAATCTGTTATATTGTTGTTAAGCTGTTAAATATGTATTATAACAAATGTAAAACATTTAAAATATAAAAAACTGTAATACATTAAATGCTTTACACACTGTATACATCGCGCGTGTGGGCATGGGAGAGTTGACAGCCCTGTGCCAAGGACAGCTAGCGCATGCATCACCTATGCTTACACAGATGTACACACTGTATACATCTGTGTATGGGACTAAACCCTCCTCCAGGATGAGACCAAACCCTTCCTCCAAACACACGGGCCACCACACAGTGTCCCTTTTTTTACAGAAAAAATGCATAAGAAACCTTAAGCCCTGAAAGTGAACCCAGAACCCTAAACCCTAAAGCTGCACATAGTACCTAGAACTGCTGAAGCACCTTCAAGAGGGTCTCCATGAAAACCTAAAACCCTAAACCGTAAACCCTAAACCTGCACATAGAACCTGGAACTGCTGAAGCACCTCCAAGAGGGACTGCATAAGAAGAAGAGTACCAGGCTGGACAGCGCCAGGCTGGACAGTGCCAGGCTGCACCGGTGTGCCAGGCTGGGCAGTGTGTGGGCGGCGCAAGGAGGAGCTGCAGGGAAGCTAAGAGTGATCTGGAATCATTACTTACTGCTGCTGGGAGTGGTGGGTGGAGAAGTGGGTGGGGGGAGAAGTGGGTGGGGGAGAGGTGTGTGGTGGGGGGGGGTAAGTGGGTGGGTAGAGAAGTGGGTGGGTGGAGAAGTGGGTGGGTGGAGAAGTGGGTGGGGGAGGGTGTGTGGTGGTGGTGGGGGGTAAGTGGGTGGGTAGAGAAGTGGGTGGGTGGAGAAGTGAGCAGTGGGGGGCGGGAGAAGTGGGTGGGGGAGAAGTGGGTGGGGTGGGAGGGTGTGTGGTGGGGGCGGGCGGTAAGTGGTGTGCGGTAGAGAAGTGGAGTGGGTGGGCAGAAGTGGTGTGGGTGGAGGGTGTGTGGTGGGTGGGGGTAATTGTGGGTGGGGGAGAAGTGTGTGATGTGGGAGGGTGTGTGGTGGGAGGGTGTGTGGTGGGGGGGGTAAGTGGGTGGGTTAAAGAAGTGGGGTGGAGGGAGAGAGTGGGTGGGGGGAGGCGTATGTGTGTGGGGGGGGGGGAAGTGGCGTGGGTGGAGAAGTGGGGGAGAAGTGGCTGTGTGGGTGGGGGAGGGTGTGTGTGTGGGGGGGGGGGTAAGTGGGTGGGGGGAGAAGTGTGGTGGGTGGGAGAAGTGGTGGGGGGAGAAGTGGGTGGGGGGAGGGTGTGGTGTGGGTGGGGGGGGGTAATGTGGTGGGTGTAGAAGTGGGTGGGTGGAAGTGGGGTGAGAAGTGGGGAGAGTGGGGGGAGGGGTGGGGTGGGGGAGAAGTGGGTGGGTGGGTGGGTGGGAGGGTGTGAAGTGGTGTGGGGGGGAGAAGTGTGGGGGAGAAGTGGGTGGGGGAGTGGGTGTGGTGGGGGGGGTGAGTGGGTGGGGAGTGAAGTGGGGTGGTGGGAGGGTGGTGTTGGTGGGGGTAAACGTGGGTGGGGGATAAGTGGGTTTGGGGAGAAGTGGGTGGGGGGAGGGTGTTGTGGTTGGGGGGGTAAGTGGGTGGTAGAGAAGTGGGGTGGAGGGAGAAGTGGGTGGGGGGAGGGTGTGGTGGTGGGGGGGGGGTAAGTGGGTGGGTGGAGAATTGTGGGTGGGTGGAGAAGTGGGTGGGGGAGAAGTGGGTGGGGGGAGGGTGTGTGGTGGGGGGGCGGGTAAGTGGCGGTGGGTAGAGAAAGTGGGTGGGTGGAGAAGTGGGTGGGGGGAGAAGTGGGTGGGGGAGGTGTTGTGGTGGGGGGGGGGTAAGTGGGTGGGTAGAGAAGTGGGGTGGGTGGAGAAGTGGGTCATCATTACTTACTGCTGTGGAGGTTCGTTTCTATTTTTTTTAATTTTTTATTTGTATTTTTTTGTATTTAATCTATGTTCCTTACCACTGCGAAGGTTCGTTTTTTTTTTATAATTATTTACATACACACACCACACCACACACACACACACCACACAGAGACACACACACACACAGACACACACACACACAGAGACACACACACACACAGAGACACACACACACACCAGAGACACACACACACACAGAGACACCCCACACACACACAAGACCCACACACACACACAGAGACACACACACACACAGAGACACACACACACACACAGAGACACACACACACACAGAGACACACACACACACAGAGACACACACACACACAGAGACACACACACACACAACACAACATAGACACACACACACACAGAGACAACACACACACAGAGACACACACACACACAGAGACACACATACACACAGAGACACACACACACACACACACACACAACACACACCACACACACACACACACACACACACACACACACAACACATATTCTTGGACACACATGCTAAACCCAATACACCAATACACCAACACCTTCTTAGCTCATTACTTACTGCTGTAGAGGTTCGCTTGTTTGTTTATTTGTTTATTTATTTATTTATTAGTATTATTTATTTATTTATATTTTATTTATTCTTTGTTCCTTACCACTGCGAAAGTTCGTTATTGTTATTTATTATTTTATATTACACACACACATACACACACAACACCATAACACACATGCTAACCAACAAACCAACCAACCAACACCTTATTAGCTCATTACTTACTGATGTAGAGGTTCGTGTTTTTATTTATTTTTATTATTATTATTTATTATTTGTATATTTGTATTACTTACTGACTGTAGAGGTTCGTTTCTTTTATATTTTATTTCCATTTATATTATTACTTATTTCAGAGATCTTAGAAGGTTCATTTTGTTTTTAATGATTCATTATTTGTATAGTGATCTCTTTTAATTATTCATTATTCTGTAAGATCTCTTTTAATGATTCATTATTTGTAAGATCTCTTTTGAGTTTTTTTATTATTATTATTATTATATATTATTATTATTATTATTATTATTATTATTATTATATTATTATTATTATTATTATTAATAAATAACTAATATGATAATTATTATTATTATTATTATTTTTCATTTTATTTGCTTTTACAGTACCTCCCCCCCCCCCCCCCCCCCCCCCCCCCCCCCCCCCCCTCCCCCCCCCCCCCCCCCCCCCCCCCCCCCCTCACGCCCACCCCCCCCCCCCCCCCCCCCCCCACCCCCCCCCCCCCCCCCTCCCCAAACACACACACTCACACACCCGAAGCAGTAAACAACCTGGCGTCATTACCTACGCTGTGGAGGGTTCACAAACACCCACCACACGCACACACACATACATGTTGTTCATTACTGCAACCCACCACCACGCAACCACCACCACTATTACCACTACCACCTCCCACCACCACCACCACCACCACCCACCACCACCAACCACCACCACCACCACCACCACCACCACCACCACCACCACCACCACCACCACCACCACTATTACCACTAACCACTTACCACCACCACCACCTCCACCACCACCCCACACCACCCCACCACCACCACCACCACCAACCACCACCACTATTACCACTACCACTACCACCACCACCACCACCTCCACCACCACCACCAACCACCACCACCACCACTACCGACCACCAACCACGCACCGACCACCACCCCACCACCACCAACACCTCCACCACCGCACCACATCCACCCCACCAGAACCACCACGTCCCCATCTCTCTCCTCCCCCTCCCCACCCAAAGAGTTCCCCCCCACCCGCACCCACTACATGCTTATCCAGTACCTTCCCACCCACCCACCCACCCACCACCACCACCACACACACACACACATACCCCACACCCACCCACTCTCACACAATCTCTCTTCCCAGACTCACACACACAACAAAATGTTGTCCATTACTCCACCCACCCAACCCCCGTTCCCCAAGGCCTCTCTGTGGTGAACTTCGCAACTGAAGTCAAGCTGCCAATAGGTGCTGTTTTTACTGACCCACCAGCCACCTACCACCTCACCTCCCCTCCTCTTCCCCCCCCCCACAAAAGAAACCCCCCGCCCCCCCCACCCCCCACCACAATACCCCCAACACACACCACACTTCTCACAGCACACCACCCAGCACGTTGTCCCATTACTTTCACCCACCTAACCAACTCCGAAGTTGAAGCTGCCAAGGAGCTGAGCAGTACCGATCTTCAGTCGATGTTTTTGCATGCCTTTCAAATTTTTTAAATAATTAATTCACATTTGAAGTATGTTTTGCAATGCCATCCCCCCCCCCCCCACACAACCACCACCGACCACCACCACCACCAACACACACCACACACACACCACACACACAGCACACACACGCACACAACCCCATACCAGGATCTCTGTGTGAAGCTTCGCACTGAAGGTGAAGAACTGCCAAGAAGCGAGCAGCACTTCATTTCAGTGATGAACTCCCCCCCCAGAGCTAATTGGGCGTACTGCGGCCATGTGGGCAGTACAGCGTTGACCTCCCTGCCAAGCACAAGCTCCAGCAGCCGCCGCTTTGTACCGCCATAAGCATATGGGCCAGTACATCTTACAAACCCCCCCACTGACCCCAGGCCCCCCTCCCCGAGTCCGAAATCAAACTACCGTGATGACGGAGTGGCAGTACAGCTCACCCAGTACAAAGATGTACAACGCAGTACTCTGGGCCTTTGATCCTGGCCGGGCGAATCAGTCTTGCAGCTACTGGAAGCTTCCCAACGTGCTCCCCAGGAAGTGTCCACAGCTACCACCCAAAATGATCAGGAAATCAGTGGCAGCTACTGCGGGAGCTTATCTCTCTCC
>JAJSRW010000531.1:0-46274 GCA_022414725.1 Microglena sp. YARC
GATGAGTTGAGGCGGGTGAGGGCTGAGTTGTGTCTACGAATCCAGAGAGTATTACTAGCCTAGATTCCACTGCGCGTGAAGGCGTCTCTCCTAGCATCGAATGGTAACAGAGGGTCATTTACCGAGAGAATCGAGGTACGCGCTAGAACGGTGTTGGGGGCAGGGATACTACTGAGGAGTCGAGGAGTGAGTAGGGTCAGACAGGCAGACAGGACTTTATCAACCTCCTCTAACCGACGCAGCGTGAGCACTCACGGCTGTATCGTGTCCATTAATCCAAACCTGCGGGCCTCTACCTCTTCCTTACATGTAGGGTGATGCACGGTTTGAGCGATCCTAAAGTTATTACGGTCGGGGAACTAAAGCAGAACAGGCCAATTCAACTCTGTAACGTAAGCGCTAGATTCATGTACATAGGCGTTCACTGGGCTCTCCACTCCTCCTAGCATGCGATATAGAGGTCACGCTGGATATCCTTCCCCCATCTCTCTACAGAGTGTAGGCGGAATCGAAGGCAAGGCGTTGGGCACGAAGCTAGTCAAGGAGTTCCTCTGTTGGCGTGGCACAGAAAATTACATGTGTGAGGGTGTGGACCACGAGTGGGCGTCGAGCCCCGCGGATTCGCCGATGAGGGCATTAATTGGTGTGAAGGGTGATGCGCATGTTCCATGCTAGAGCACGTGGTTAAGGAGACCTAGAGGCGCTAGGGTGAGGGCACAAGTTTGGCGATCTCGTTAACCACCTGAATTTCACATATCTCAGATAGACACCTGCCCCCATCCGAGCTAGCAATGGAAGGTCCAGCAGCTGCAGGCCAAAAAGTCGGTAGTGTGGATACCTTGACAGGGGCAGGCAGACCAGTTCAACTCTCTACAGCAGAGGGAGTTCGAGTTAATGTATCACCACCGAATTCATTATTATATTGTGATCACTGCTGCCGCTCACCGCAGCATCGTCCTAAGCATGGACTCGGGTCCACGATTCATCGCTCTAAGCGCAGGGTCCAGTGGGTGAGTGGAGAGGGCGTCAAATAGGGCAAGGACGGGAGGTGGAGGCTCAAAGTGGTGAACACGACTGTCTCTTAAACAAACAAACTTTCAGGGCTGTAAGTTCTGGTCAGAATCATGATAGGAGTATTCCTGGCCACTCGTCTCCTTCTAATGCAATGGGGTACCAATTTCCCATCCTGCTAGGGCAACAGTTGCGAGAAGCGCTAATGGTGGAAGGAGGCGTGAAGGGAGGTGGCAGGACGCAGGGCTTGTATTCACCGGGGTCTTCGACGACGCAATCATTCACTAATGCTGAATCGTACTGCCTCCGTCCGTCTCTAGCGATAGAAGAGGGTGGGGTACCAACGTTCCGCATGCTCACAAGTGTAGCGGGTGAAAGTGGTAAGGCAGGCAGCCCATTCAATATCAAAGCACAAATTCCTATCCTATCCACTGGCCGAGGGTCCGACTCTGCCTAGGCTGAATGTGCCTCCACATTCCCATCCCTAACAAGTGTCAGGAGCACTAAGGGAGGCAGACCCAATTCATCTCTAACACAAATTCATTTACTCACTGCCCTCACCGCTCATACTCCAATGAATGGTTACACATTCCTCCTACAAGTGTGTAGGCGGAACTACGTGCAGGGACAGTGGCAGACAGGACTTATTCACATCTTAACCCTAGAGATTACTATCTTAGGATCGAGACGGCGCTCCTCTTCCTGTAAGCGATGACGGGGTGCACATTCTCCCATTAAAGTGTGGCAGAACATAAGGGCAGGCAGGCCCAGGATTCTTCACTGTTAAGCTAATTCACTATCTATCACTGACAATGAGCGCATGTTCGTCTGAGCGAATGGGGTAATGTGTCGCATCTCCCGTACATCTCATAGTACACAAGTAGGCGGGAAACTAGGGAGGCTGAAGCCCAATTCAATCTCTCGACCACAAATTCACTATCTATGTGCCCCCGACCGTCGAAGGTCGCCTAGCGATAGAATGGGGTCCACAAGTTCGCAGATGCCTAAAGAGGTGTAAGCGGAGCTAGGAGGGCAGGGCCGCAATGTGCATCTCTCACTGTCACGAGATGTACGGGTATCTAGAGTGGTCACGTGGGCCCCGCTCGGCTAGACATGAATGGGTCCACCTTCCATGAATGATCGAGAAAGTTGTAGGAGGTGGGCAACTAAGAGCAGGGCAATGGCCAATTCAATGCTCTAACAACCGAAATTTCATATGCTACTACCGGGCTGGAATGTGCATGTTCTATGTCCCTTGCCCTCCTCTCTAGGCAGGATGTAATGGTCACATTCGCAGATCTCCAAGGGGTGTAGGGCGGGACTTAGGCAGACAGGCCCAATTCATTGTAATGAGACGGGAATTGCAGCTATGTATTCACCGACTTCATTATCAATCTGCCGTCTACTAGCATGATGGTCGACATTTCATCCTAAAGTGTAGGCGGAACTGGACAGGGGATACATAAGGAACTTATCTCACTCTCTAAGGAGGCTAATTCACTGTACTGACACTGCCCCGGCTCTCTAGCATGAATCGATCCACATGTCCATCCCTACACGTTGTAGGCACGAAGAACTCCAGGCAGGGCAGGCCAATTCCACATCCTGTAACCACCAAATTCACATAACTATCCCACTGGCTCCCCTCTACTAGATAATGGTCCACATCCGATCCTCAAGTGTAGGGAACTAAGGGCAGAAGGGCGAAAGGACTTATTAACGTCTCTACCCTAATGACTATCTATCACTGCCCCCCTCATCTAGCGAACGGTCCATCATCCTACAAGTGGTAGGCGGAACTAAGGCGACAGCCGCGCAATCTGTACCATAATTCCACTATTTTCACTGCCGCCCCCTCTCCTAGATAAATGGTTACACATTCCATTACAAGTGTAGCGGAATAAGGCGGCAGGCGCAATTTCATCTCTGACCAACAATTCATTATCTATTCCTGCCCCTGCGCTAGCATGAAATGGTCCCATTCCCATCCTGCAATGTGTCGGCGGAGCTAAGGCAGGGCAGGGCCAATTTCATGCTAACCACCAATTCACTATCTATCACTGCGCCCGTGAGACGCGGGCTAGGCATGATGGTCCACATTCCATCCTAAAAGGTGTAGGGTGGAGTACTAAGGCAGCCAGGCCAATTCAGTTCTCTAACGACAATCTCTTATCTTCAGAATTCATTTATCCACTGCCCTCTTATAGCTGAATGGTAAGCCACATTACGCCATTGATAAACGCGTAGGAGGAACTAAGGAGACAGGTCAGAACGGACTTTTTCATTCTCTCTACACTATCCTATCTTAAATCTCGGACTGGCCCCTCTCTAGCAGTGTGGTCACATTCTCCCATCCACAAGTGTAGCGGAACTAAGCAGGCAGGCCAAGTGTCATATTAACACAAATTCACTATCGTATCCACTGCCCTTCTTAGCATGAAATGATCCAGCATTGCATCCTACAAGTGTAGGAGGAACTAGGCAGGCAGGCTCAATTCAATTCTCTTCCCAAATTCCCTATCTTCCACTGCCGGCCCTCTACTAGCAGGAAGGGTAGCACATTCGCATCTCTAGCAAGTGTACGGTCGGATCTTAAGGCTGTACAGGCAGACAGGACTTATTTCATCTCTAAAAATCATTCACTATCTATCCATGGCGCCAGGGTTCGCATCTTCTAGCATGATGTTCCCATTCCCATCTACAAGGGTAGGGAGGACTAAGGCGGCAGGCCCAAATTTAATTCGTAGCACCAACGAGATAGAAATTGCACTAAGTCTATGTGCTCTCTTGTCTAAGGGTTGCATGAATGGATGGGTGATGGCCCGTATCTAGAAGTGTAGGCGGACTAAGGCAGACGCAAGACAGGGAATTATTCAGGGTTTCTTAGAAGGTAATTCATTTTATCGCACGCCTTCCGATATAAGTGAGGGTGTGAGAGAGGCGAATCCTAGCGAAGGGTAAAGTGCGGAAGACGAGCGCGAGGCAGGTCGCAATCATTCTGTAAAAACGGACTACTTTCTATCTAGTAGGCGGGCCCCGCTTTAGCATGATGGTAGACTTCCATCCCTTACAAGTGTAGGCGGATTAAGGGAGGCTAGGTTGTGCCCATTTAATCTTGAGTAAAATTTCACTATTATCCACTCCCGGCGGCTTGCTCTAGCTGAAGGTCCTTTCCCTGCTTCAGTGTTCAGGCGGTAGCTTTAAGGCAGTGCAGGCCAATTTCAATCTCTAACGACAAATTCATATTCTATCATGCCCCCTCTGCCTAGCATGAATGTGAACATCATTCCCATCCTAAGTGTAGGTGAACTAAGGAGACAGGCAATTCAATTATACGCACCACAATTCAACTATCTATCCCGAATTCATTATCAATCCGTAACTGCCCCTCTAACTAGCATTGGAATGGTAAAGCATTCCCATTCCTACAGTGTAAGGAGGAACTAAGGCAGACAGGCAGCAGGATTATTTCACGTTCATAGGTACGAGAGCCGTTATTGGATATCGTATGGGTGAGGGTGAGGCCCCGGTCTGCCCCTCTCCTAGGCATGAAATGGTCACATTCCCCCAAAAAAAATCCATCTCCCCAAAGTGTAAGCGGAACCTAAGGCAGGCAGGCCCAATTCAATTCTTGAACCTAACCAAAACTTCACTTGCTTACTCTCCATCCAGTCCACCTGGGCTCCCACAATAGCATGAATGATCCATTCATCCTACAAGTGTAGGAGGAAACTAAGGCAGGCAGGCCAATTTCAAATTCTCTTTACACACAGTAAATTCACTTTATGTATCACTGCCCGTCCTAGCAATAACTGAATGGACGAGGGGGGCACATTCCCATCCTACAAGTGTAGGCGGAACTAAGCGCAGTGCAGACGGCAGAAGGATTCTTCACTCTCTAATATAATTTCACTCTCTATCCACTGGCTACTCCTCTCCTAGCAAAGGGTCCATCCATCCTCAACAAGTGTAGAGGCGGAACTAAGGCAGACAGGCCAATTCAATCTGTAACCACTCTAATTTCATATCTATCCACGCCGGCCCCCACTCCTCCTCCTAGCATGCAATGGTCACATTCCCATCCTACAAGTGTAGGCGGAACTAAGGCAGGCAGGCCACAATTCAATCTCTAACCACCAAATTCACTATCTATCCACTGCCCCCCCCTCGCCTAGCATGAATGGTCCACATTGCCCATGCTATTCCTACAAGTGTAGGCGAGCTAAGGGCAGGCAGGCCAATTCAATCTCTAACCACCAAATTCACTATCTATCCACTGCCTCCCTGCGCTAGCATGAATGGGTCCAACATTCATCCTAAAAGTGTAGGTGAACGTAAGGAGATGGCAGGCAGGACCGCAATTCAAGATCTCTAACCACCAAATTCACTTATCTATTCCACCGAATTCATTATCGCTATTGCCACCATGCTTCCCTTCTCCTTAGCATGAAATGGGTCCACATCCATCCTGACAACGTGTAGGGCGGAACTAAGGCAGAGCACCAGCCCAATTTTCAATCTCTAACCACCGTGAAGAAATTCACTATCTATCCACCGAATTCATTATCTATCCACTGCCCCCCCCTCGTCCTAGGCATGAATGGTCCACATTCCCATCCTACAAGTAGTAGGCGGAACTAAGGCAGACAGGCAGACAGGACTTATTCTTCACATCTCTAACCACCTAATTCACCTATCTAATACTCCACTGCCTCGGTGCCGGAGCGGGGGTTGCCCTCCTCCCCCCTTAACTTACTTGGTTGCGATGAATGGTCCGCATCTCGCCGCTGGACGAGTTGTGGTGTCCATTTGGAGAGAAGTCTAGAGCTAATACCTCCTTCATAATGGCCCTGCCATCACATAGATGCTTGCGGACCCTGTGCGGCAGTCCACAAACCGGGCACCACTGTAGGAACAAGGTGTGATGGATGGTGTATCATGCTTGTTTGCGTGTGTGAGGTGATGGTGACTTGTTGGGTTGGGGTGGGGTGGGTGTGTTGGGGGAGAGAGCTAGTACCTGGGGCGCTTCGGCATCACGTGTTTTCCATCACAAACATGCTGCGCCCAGATGGTCGGCAGTCCTACATCCGCTTTGTAGAGCAAGGTGATGGGAGTGGTGTGTCAATGCTGTTTTTGCGTGTATGAGGTGGTGGTGGTGGTTAGTAGTTAGTGGTAGGGTGTTGGGGAGCTAGTACTTCTTCACCGTGGCCTTCGCATCACTAAGATGCTGCGCCAGTGCGGCAATACAAGCCCGCTCTGATATACACAGGGGTGATGGTATGGTGTGTCAATGCTTGTTTGTGTGTTGAGGTGGTGGTGGTGGTGGTAGGTGGTTGGGATGAATGGTTGGGGTCGGTGGTTGGGGGTTGGGTTGGGTGTTGGGGAGCTAGTATCTGCCGTTCAGCATTTTAGTTTGAGGCCTTCATCTCTCAGATGCTGCGCCGCATTGCGGCAGTCCCTACAACCGCCTTGTAGAACAAGGTGATGGTATGGGTGAGGCTGTGGTCAATGCTTGTGTTTGGTGTTGTGGTGATGGTATGGAGGTGATGGTATGGTGTGGCAGGTAGGGTATGGTGTGGAGGTGATGGGATGGTGTGGAGGTGAGAATGGTGTGGAGGTGATGGTATGGTGTGGGGAGTTGGGGGTATCACAGAACAAGGCGGGTTGGCTTGGTGCATTGTTGATGCTGCGGTGTACCGGATATGGGTATGCAATGTGCAATGCTTGTTTGAGTGTTTGGTGAGGTGGGGTGGGGTCGGGTGGGGTGGCTTAATAACCAATAGCGTCCAGGCCCGATGATGGTGTGTGAGTGAGTCGTCTGAGTGGAAGGCGCGACACAGTAGCACGCCGACTGCGTCCCATGCGAGGGCCCCATGGCTTACATGCCAGAGTGGAAGCCATAGGCACCAAGCACCATGCACCAAGTCCACATGTACCCATGTAACGTTTTTGAGCCTCGTTTACCCCATTGTGACGTTTTTGTACCTCATGTACCCCATGTTGTTACCGCCATGTAACGTTTTTTTACCTTGCATGCACCCCATGTAACGTTTGTACCTCATGTACTGGGCTCATGTACGTATGTTTTTACCTAATGTACCCCATGCAACGGTTGCACCTAATGTACCCCATGTAACGGTTGCACCTCATGTACCCCACGTAACGTTTTGCACCCCATGAACCTCATGTACCCCATGTACCCCATGTAACGTTTTGTACCCCATGTACCTTAAGGGATACGGGCTATTGTAACGTTTTTAACCTCATGTACCTTGAAATGTATTCGTACCCCATGTACAACCATGGACCGAGAAATCGTACCCCATGTACTCCATGGAACCGTTTCGTACCCATGTACGGGTGAGACTCCCATGTTACGTTTCGTACCCCATGTAACTCCATGTTCCGATTTGTACCCGGCATGTAACTTCCATTGTATGTACGTTTTTACCTGCATTAAACTCCATGTAAAAGTTTTGTACCTCACGAGCCCCATGTAACGTTTTGTACCTCATGAGCCCCATGTAACGTTTTGTACCTCATGTACCCCATTTAACGTTTTGTACCCCATGGCTTAACCTAAAAATAGCCGGTCAGGCCCGAGGATGCTGCCAGTGAGCCGTCTGGGTGGAAGGCGACGGTGGAGGTCAGTAGCATGCCCGACTGTGACCCTCCTGCTCCATTACACATTGCCCTGTGTTTACATCCCACAGCCGCCAGGTTGCATCGAAGCTGGCAGTGCCCTGATGATGTAGACACAACAAGATGGTTGTCTAGGGAGTTTGTCACTCAATGCGTGTGTTTGCCACTGGGTGTGTTTGCCACTGGGTGTGTTTGAGAGGTTGTCACTCAATGCGTGTGTTTGCCACTGGGTGTGTTTGCCACTGGGTGTGTTTGAGAGGTTGTCACTCAATGCGTGTGTTTGCCACTGGGTGTGTTTGCCACTGGGTGTGTTTGAGAGGTTGTCACTGTGTTAAGGAGTGTGAGTTTGTGTAGGTGTGTGATTATATGTGTCCACAGTGCACTGGTGATGTAGAAACAACAAGGTGGATGTCTAGGGAGTTTGTCACTCAATGCGTGTGTTTGTCACTGGGTGTGGGTCACTGGGTCTGGGTGCGTTTGTCGCTGGGTGTGTTTGTCGCTGGGTGTGGGTCACTGGGTGTGTTTGTCACCGAGTGTGTTTGAGAGGTTGTCGCTGTGTTTAGGAGCGTGAGTGTGTTCAGGTTTGTAAGTTTGTGTAGGTGTTGGTGTGTGAGTTTGCAGAGGCATTTGTGTGTGGGTGGTAGCTGGTGGAAGACAACGGTAGTGAGAATGTGTGTTCAGGTGTGTCAGTTTGTGTAGGTGTGGGTGTGTGAGTTTGCAGAGGCATTTGTGTGTGGGTGGTGGCTGGTGGAAAAAAATGGTAGTGAGAATGTGTGTTCAGGTGTGTCAGTTTGTGTAGGTGTGCTCAAGATGTTAACAGCACAGGAAAGCTGGTTGTGTCAGATTTAAGGTGCTTTAGGCTGCATCAGGTTTGGCTGACAAGCCAGTCAGGAGAGCTGCCTGGCTGCTGCTGCTTGTAGCTGAAAATGAAATCCATGAGTGGTAGTGAGTGTGTGTCTGATTTCAGGTGTGCCATTTTGTGTAGGTATGGGAGTGTGAGTGTGTTCAGGGATCAGTTTTTTTTGTTTTTTGAGTGTTGATCAGGGGTCAGTTTTATTTTTGTAGTGTGTTCAGGCCTGGTTCAGGGGTCAGTTTTGTTTTTAGTGTGTTCAGGGGAGAGATCAGTTTTTGGGGTGTTCAGGCCTGGTTCAGGGGTCAGTTTTGTTTTTAGTGTGTTCAGGGGGTCAGTTTTATTTTTTAGTGTGTTGAGTGCTTTTCTGGGGATGTCAGTTGTTGGCTAGGTATGAGTATGTGAGTGTACCGGGTGAAAGTTTGCAGAAGTATGGGGTATGACAGAGCATGGGTTGGCCGAGTTTCACACTTCATGCATGATTTACTTATATATCGTACGATTACGTATATATATATACAGTTTTTCTTTCATGTACGCTATAAATATAATTACAGGTTGTGTGTGTGTGTGTGTGTGTGTGTGTGTGTGTGTTTCAGAAAAAAGCTACCGTACCTCATCTTCGCTTTAAATAGAGCTAACCCTTCAGGATCCGATTTACAACTTTTTTTAACCCCCCCCCCCCCCCCCCAAAAAAATATATAATATATATATTGGCAAATTTATGTTGAGTAACTTACCAAATGTCTACCCATAGGATGGAAAGCCAATCGAGCCAATCGATCAGTGTGTCCTACCAGGCGCTGGATAACTTCGCCTGGGGGGACGGGGTGTGTGGTGTGTGTGCCTGTGTGGTGTGGTGTGTGTGTGTGGTGTGGTGTGGTGTGGTGTGGTGTGGTGTGTGTGTGTGGCTGTGGTGGGTGGGTGGGTGGGTGGGTGCGTACCAGGCTTGTTGAAGGCTGATCAACTTACATTTTGATAAGCAAGCAGTGTGCCCAGCAGGTGCTGGATAACTTCGCCTGGGGGGGGGCGGGGTGGTGTGTGTGTATGGGTTTGTGGGTGGGTGTGGGGTGTGGGTGGGTGCGTACCAGGCTTGTTGAAGGCTGATCACTTATATTTAGATAAGCGAGCAGTGTGCCTCAGCAGGGCGCTGGATAACTTTGCCTGGGGGGGGCGGGGTGGTGTGTGTATGGTTTTGTGTGTGGGTGTGGGGGGTGCGTGGGTGCGTACGCAGGCTTGTGTTGAAGGCTGATCACTTATATTTTTGAATAAGCAAGCAGTTTGCCCCAGCAGGCGCTGGATTAACTTCGCCTGGGGGGGGCGGGGTGGGGTGTGTGTATGGTTTTGTGTGTGGGGTGTGGGGGTGTTGCGTGGGTGCGTACCAAGGCTTGTTGAAGGCTGGTCACTTGTATTTAGATAAGCGAGCAGTGTGCCCCACCAGGCGCTGGATAGGCTTCACCCTGCAAAACATTGTGGTGGTACCAGGTTTTGTTGCATGCTGATCATCATCATCATCATCATCGTCTGATTATTTTGATAAGCGAGCACTGTGTCCTACCAGGCGCTGGATTGGGACGGGCAAAGAAGCGCAAGCGCTAATTTAAGATTTTGATGCGCCAGGCAAGTGGCTGGTGATTCAAAATTTCCACGCGTCAGGCAGGCCCTCGTCTGTTGATTTCGGAGAAACCTGGTGACAGGAACACCGCCACCCCCGCCACCGCCGTGTACGTCTATATATAGATGCGTGTATATAAAATGTATGTATGTATGTATGTATGTATGTATGTATGTATGTATGTATGTATGTATGTATGCATGCTACAGGCCAGGGGTAGAGTACAGGAGTACACGGTGCAAAAGATAAAGGTCAACGATAGGTCGAGGTCAACAATAATGTCTAAACCCTAAACCCTAAGCCGCACAGGATGCTCCCTGACTTCCGTGAGTATCGCAAGCGGGGACTGGTCATTGGAAGGCGGTGAGCAGCCCAGAGTTGGCCGAAAACCCATGTAACAATTCAAATTCATATTATATCCTGTCTCTGCCCATAGGCCACCCCTTCCGAGGAGAGTATCAAGGGTCGTGCGAAGATGGCCATTTACACGGAGGACCATGTAACAATTCAAATTATCTCCTGTCTCTACCCCTAGGTCAACCCTTACGAGGAGAGCATCACGGGTCATGTGAAGATGGCTATAGGCAACTGCCTGCCTGCCGAACTGTCTGAGTGACTAACCGATTATTTGACGGACTGCCTAACTTTCTGAGTGAAACTGACGATTCTCTGACGGACTACTAACTGCCTAAGTGACTGACCGATTATCTGACAGACTGCCTAACTGTCTGAGTGACTGACCGATTATTTGACGGACTGCTTAACTGTCTGAGTGACTGACCGATTATCTGACAGACTGCCAAACTGTCTAAGTGACTGACCGATTATCTGACGGACTACCTGACTGCCTGAGTGACTGACCGATTATCTGACGGACTACCTAACTGTCTGAGTGACTGACCGATTATCTGACGGACTGTCTAACTGACTGAGTGATTGTCACACTGACCATTTATCTGCCTGACTGACTGGATGACTAACTGTCTGATTGACTGCTTATGCCATTGCTACAAGAGACCTCCCTTTTGCTGAGAGGAGGGCAGCGGTGGCATCTGCACACGTCGTTGCTAAGTTCACCGACTCCTCAATTAGTGACAGTGTGGCTGACTGACTGACCAACTAGCTGACTGGCTGACTACCTGACTGGCTGACTAGCTGACTGGCTGACTAGATACCTGACTGGCTTACTAGCTGACTGGCTGACTAGATACCTGCCTGGCTGTCTGTCAGCCTATTTGACTGCCTTCCTGCCTAGGCCATTTCTACAAGGGACCTACCTTTCGCTGAGAGGAGGGCAGCGGTAGCATCTGCGCATGCCGTTGCTAAGTTCACCGACTCCTCACTTTGTGACAGGGTGGCGGCTGGGTGCCATGCTACATCTGTGCACCGCTCTTCATGAGCTCTGACCTTCAAAAGGTTCCGGCATTGCTCACTACTCCATAGAGACACCATGCCACCCCAGCCTGCAGATATAGTGGGTGGTGGTGGTGGGTGTGGTGGTGAGTGGTGGTGGTGGGTGTGGTAGTGAGTGGTCACTACTCCATAGGGACACCATGCCACCGCAGCGTGCAGAGAGAGTGGTGGTGGTGGGTGTGGTAGTGAGTGGTGGTGGTGGGTCTGGTAGTGAGTGGTCACTGCTCCATAGGGTCACCATGCCACCGCAGCGTGCAGAGTGGGTGGTGGTGGTGGGTGTGGTAGTGAGTGGTGGTGGTGGGTCTTGTAGTGAGTGGTCACTGCTCCATAGGGTCACCATGCCACCGCAGCGTGCAGAGAGAGTGGGTGGTGGTGGTGGGTGTGGTAGTGAGTGGTGTTGGGTGTGGTATTGAGTGGTGTTGGGTGTGGTAATGAGTGGTGGTGTTGGGTGTGGTAGTGAGTGGTGGTGGTGGGTCTGGTAGTGTGTGGTGGTGTTGGGTGTGGTAGTGAGTGGTGGTGTTGGGTGTGGTAGTGAGTCGTGAGTGGTGGTGGGTGGTGGTGGTGGTGTTGGGTGTGGTAGTGAGTGGTGGTGGTGGATGGTGTTGGGTGTGGGAGTGAGTGGTGGTGGGTGGTGGTGTTGGGTGTGGTAGTGCGTGGTGGTGGGTGTGGTAGTGAGTGGTGATGGGTGGTGGTGGTGGGTGTGGTAGTGAGTGGAGGTGGTGGCTGGTGATGGCTGTGGTAGTGAGTGGTGGTTTAGATTTAGATACAGAACTCAATGGCTTAAGCTACACAATTCAATGTCCAAATATTCAGCTACTCAAATCAATGGATTCAGCTATACAACTCCAGATTCAGCTACACAAATCAATGGCTTCAGCTACACAACTTAAGATTCAGCTACACAACTCAATGCCAAAGATTCAACTTCACAACTCAATGCCAAAGATTCAGCTACACAAATCAATGGCTTCAGCTACACAACTTAAGATTCAGCGACACAACTCTATGGCTTCAGCTACACAACTCAATGCCCAAGATTCAACTTCACAACTCAATGCCAAAGATTCAGCTACACAAATCAATGGCTTCAGCTACACAACTGAATGCCAAAGATTCAGCTACACATCCCAATGCCAAATATTTAGCTACACAACTCAAAGATTCAGCTACATAACTCAATGACTTCAGCTAGCCTTCTCAGTTCCTAGAGGTATATGGTTAGGGACCGGCATATCATATGATGTTGACCAAAGGCAAGTATGATATCATATGATATCATAAAAATTGCATCATATGATATTGTATAAAAATGGTAACTTCAGCCTAGTCAGACTGCCGGAATCAATATCAATATCACATGATATCATACTTCCGTTCCCCATGTATGGTTCACTCACCACATGATACCAGCAGTGCACTCACCACATGATACCAGCAGTACACTCACCACATGATACCAGCAGTACACTCACCACATGATACCAGCAGTACACTCACCACATGATACCAGCAGTACACTCACCACATGATACCAGCAGTACACTCACCACATGATACCAGCAGTACACTCACCACATGATACCAGCAGTAAACTCACCACATGATACCAGCAGTACACTCACCACATGATACCAGCAGCTTTCCATTCGGAGCAAACTTGCAACCAGAGATGGGTCGATCATCTCCCACCTCACTACATTGCTGCACTGTCTCCTGAGTGGCTGAAACTGCAGAACTAGCCATTCTTACAGCAGCCTGCCAGATTGGGTTGGGTTGGTTGGGGTTGGTTTGGGGCTGGGGGTGAGGGTTTGAGAAGAGGGTGGTGTGGGGTGGGATAGGGGGTGGAGTTGGGTGGGGTGAAGGGGTGGAGCTGGTTGGGGGTGGAGTTGGTTGGGTTGGGTTGGGTTGGGTTGGGCTGGGTGGGGTTGGGTTTGGGTGGGGTTGGGAGGGGGTCAGTGAGGGTGGAATGGGGTTGGGTTGGGTGGGGTAAGGTAGGGTGGGGTAGGGTAGGGTAAGAAAGGGTGGGGTGGGGTCAGTCAGGGTGGAGTGGGTGGGGTAGGGTAGGGTAGGTTGGGTTGGGTTGGGTTGGGTTGGGTTGGGTTGGGTTGGGTTTGGGTTGGGTTGGGTTGGGTTGGGGGTGCAGTGGGATGCAGCCATGAGAAGACAAGTCAGGTTTGAGGTCACTTGCGTCAGGGGTCAATCAGGTTGGACTCCCTCTCTCACTAATACAACAGGACATTTCATTACATTACACTTAATTACACTACAGTAGAGTACATGGGTCTGTCAGGTTGGAATATTTCTCTCACCAGTACAACAGGACGTTTCATTACATTACACTAAATTACACTACATTAAAGTACAGGGGTCTGTCAGGTTGGAATCTTTCTCCCACTAATACATCAGGACATTTCATTACATAACACTAAATTACACTACAGTTGAGTACATGGGTCTGTCAGGTTGGAATCTTTCTCTCACTAGTACAACAGGACATTTCATTACATTACACTAAATTACACTACATTACACTACATTAAAGTACAGAGGTCAGTCAGGTTGGACTCCTTCTCCCACTAATACATCAGGAAATTTCATTACATGACACAACTTTACACTACATTAAATTAATTGCAGGGATCAGTCAGGTTGGACTTCTTCTCCCACTCAGTAGTGTACCACAGTGGTGGATTTCGTTAAAATTTGCCTTCACCTAAAAATTGGTAAGCAGAAGGATGCGGCGACAAGTCCTATATGCAGCGTCGCAAGCGGCGCGGAAAATTGGCGGAGAGTGTTGGCAATGGAACGACAGGTGGCAGCGGAAATGGAGCTGACCAAAGCCAGTAAGTTATGAGACAGTCTGCTGATGTGTCAGGCTTAGTCTCGAACGTCAGTCGGACAGACTGCCAACAGAGAGAATCTGGGGGCTCTCGCCTCCCAGAGGGGGGGCTCAGCCAGAAACTAACTATTGCTTTTCCTTACCTTTTCTTATTCGGCCGTTTGATGACGGAGAGAAGGGCATTCAACTACTAACTGTTTATACCACTTGTGGTATACCAAGGTGCACTTGTGATCACGTCTTTCGCACTACACTACATTACATTACACCAAATTACACTGCACTACACCACATTTCATTACACTGCATTCAGACTGCATAACATTAAATTGTATTACATTAAATTGCACTGCACTACACCACATTTCATTACACTGCATTACATTAAATTGAATTATGTTACATTTCATTACACTACACTACACCCCATTTCATTACACTGCATTACATTAAATTATATTACATTAAATTACACTGCACTACACCCCATTTCATTACACTCCATTACATTACACTACATGACATAACACTGCACTACACCCCATTTCATTACACTATATTACACCTAGTTACACTACACTACACTGCACCTCATTTATTACTCTACATTAAACTAAATTACACTGCACTACACCATTTGATGATATTACATTACATGATAAAACAGTGCGCCACACTGTGTTGTTATACACAGGCCATTGTCGATACAAGACAAACCCACACCAGAACTTCCGAGTTTGTGTGTGTGTGTGTGTGTGTCTGTGTGTGTGTGTGTGTGTGGTGGTGGTGGTGGTGGTGGGGACGTGTGTTAGTTGGGTTGTGTGTGTGTGTGGGTTGTGTGTGTGTGGGTGTGTGTGTGTGTGTGTGTGTGTGTGTGTGTGTGTGTGTGTGTGTTGGGGGGGGGGGGGGGGGGGGGGGGGGGGCTGTGCGTGTGCTTGTGTTGTTATTGTTGGTGTTGCGTGTGTGTGTGTTGGTGGTGGTGTGTGTGTTTGGTGGTGGTGGTGTGGTTTGTGTGTCTTGGTGGTGGTGTGCGTATGTGTGTGTGTGTGTTTGGGGGTGGGGTGGGGTGGGGGCGTGCCTGTGTGTGTGTTGGTGGTGTTGGGGGCGTGCGTGTGGGGGGGGGGGGCGTGTGTGTGGGGGGGGGGCGGGGGGGGTCTTCCAACTCACTTTATGTAGCTCTGCATCATCTCTCTGGCGCTTTGCCCCCAAGATGCGTTTGTACGCAAGCTTCAACGAGTACTGCGCAAATTGGCCTCGTACTGCCTTCAGATCGTCTGAGCCCTCTGTGTAGAAGAGCTCGGAACTGGCGGCTAGGTCTTCCACCACAATCTGTCCCACGGCAGGAGCATCAGCTAGCTCAGCGTCTTGCTGGGCAACAAGTTTGCGCAGACGTTCACGACGCTCAAGCTGAAGATGGGTTGGGGTTGGGGTTGGGGGTGAGGGTTGACGTGTGGGTTGGCACTAGGTCTTCCACCACAATCTGTCCCACGGCAGGAGCATCAGCTAGCTCGGCATCTTGCTGGGCAACAAGTTTGCGCAGACGTTCACGACGCTCCAGCTGAAGATGGGGTGGGTGGGGGTGGGAGTTTGGGTGGGGTGAGGGTTGACGTGTGGTTTGGCACTAGGTCTTCCACCACAATCTGTCCCACAGCAGGAGGTTCAGCTAGCTTGGCGTCTTGCTGGGCAACAAGTTTGCGCAGACATTCACAACGCTCCAGCTGAAGATGGGGTGTGGGTGGGTGGGTGGGAGTGGGGGTGGAGGTGGAAGTGGGGATGGAGATGGAGATGGGGGTGGGGGTGGGGGTGGGGGTGGGAGTGGAGGTGGGGTAAGTGTGGGTTTGTGGGGTGTGGGTGGAGGAGTGGGTGGGAAGGGGTGAGTGTGGGGGTGGGGGTGGTGAGTGGGGGTGGAGGTGAGTGAGTGGGTGAGGGTGAGGGTGACGGTGGGAGCGGGGGTAGGGGTGGAGGTGGGGGTGGGGTGGGAGTGGGGGTGGGGGGTGGCAGTGAGTGTGAGTGTGATTGTGTGTTTGTTTGTTTGTGTGTGTGTGTGTGTGGGGGGGGGGGGGGGGGGGGGGGAGTGGGGGTGGAGGCGGAGGTGGAGGTGGGGGGGGGGGTGAAGGTGTGAGTGGAGGTGTGAGTGGGGGTGTGAGTTGGGGTGTGAGTAGGAGTGTGTGTGTGTGTGGGGGGGGGGGGGGGGGGGGGGGGGGGGGGAGGGGGGTGAATATGAATACCAGAATACAACCCGTTTGCACTGTTCCTTTTTGGGGATACGCATAGCAGCTTCTATACCGCTCCGTCTACCCATCCTTGAGCCAGACCTGAAGCCAGCTAGTGTGTCTGAAAGCTGACATAAGGAGCAATCCAATGCAACTGCAAGCTTTGGTCTTGACGTAGTCACTTGCTAATAGAGCTGGATGGAAGCTGCTACGCGCAGCCCAAAAATGAAAAAGTGATTATCTTGCATTCCGCGAAGAGGAAGATAATGGTATAATCTTCAATATGATCAATAACATCATCATCGCAACAATCATCATCAGCAGCAGCAGCAGCAACATCCTTCTCCTCCTCCACAACATCCTCATCACCACAATCCTCATCAGCATCATCATCATCATCAGCAGCAGCAGCAGCAACATCCTCACCTCCATAACATCAACATCACCACAATAATAATCATCAGCATCAGCAGCAGCAGCAATCTCCTCCTCCTCCTCTACAATATCACCATCATCATCATCATCAGCAGCAGCAGCAGCAATTTACTCCTCCTCCACAACATCATCAATATCATCATCACCACAATCATCAGCAGCATCATCAGCAGCATCATCAGCAGCAATTTACTCCTCCTCCTCCTCCACAACATCATCATCACCACAATCATCATCATCATCAATAGCAGCAGCAGCAATTTACTCCTCCTCCACAACATCATCAATATCATCATCACCACAATCATCATCATCATTATCATCATTATCATCATCATCATCATCATTATCATCATCATCAGCAGCAGCAATTTACTCCTCCTCCTCCACAACATCATCAAGATCATCAGCAGCAGCAATTTACTCCTCCTCCTCCACAACATCATCATCAACACAACCATTATCATCATCATCATCATCAGCAGCAGCAGCAGCGATTTACTCCTCCTCCTCCATAACATCATCATCACCACAACCATTATCATCATCATCATCATTATCAGCAGCAGCAGCAGCAGCAATATACTCCTCCTCCTCCACAACATCATCAATATCATCATAACCACAATCAGCATCATTAGCAGCAGCAGAAGCAGCAGCAGCAGCATTAATTTACTCCTCCTCCACAACATCATCAATATCATCATCACCACAATCAGCATCAGCATCAGCACCAGCACCAGCAATTTACTCCTCCTCCTCCACAACATCATCAATATCATCATCACCACAATCATTATCAGCACCATCATCAGCATCAGCATCAGCATCAGCAGCAATTTACTCCTCCTCCTCCTCCTCCTCCTCCACAACATCATCAATATCATCAGCACCACAATCAGCATCAGCATCATCATCATCAGCAGCAGCAGCAATTTACTCCTCCTCCTCCACAACATCATCAATATCATCATCACCACAATCATCATCATCATCATCATCAGCAGCAGCAGCAGCAATTTAATCCTCCTCCTCAACAACATCATCAGCAGTAGCAGCAGTAATTACTCCTTCTCCTCCACAACATCAACATCACCACAATCATCATCATCATAAGGAGCAGCAGCAGCAGATATTACTCCTCCTCCTCCATAACATGATCATCACCACAATCACTACCATCAGCAGCAGCAGCAATCTCCTTCTCCTCCTCCAAAACATCATATCCACAATGATCATCATCATCACCACCACCACCATCAGTATCAGTATCATTACCTCGCGTTCCCCGAACAGGCAGATGGGTTCCCCCATCTGCCGAAGCATTCCCCTAACTTTGCCGTCATCGGTTGGCACCACCGTCATCTTCATTCGCTGCTTCAGCTCGAATTCCTTGATCACCGCCTCCTGGGCGAGTCGCTCCCTCATGCTGCTCTGTGGTGCAAAATAATGCATAGGTGTGTGTGTGTGTGTGCGTGTTTGGGGGGGGGGGGGGGGGGGGGGGTACGTGGTGGTTAGGATGAGGATTAGGACGAGTCGTGGAGGTGGTGTTTGTGCTGAGGATGGTGATGATGATGATGATTATGAGGAGGAGGAGGAGGAGGATGATGATGACCGCCTCCTGCACGAGTTGCACTTTCATGCTGCTCTGTGGTGCAAAATAATGGATAGGTTTGGATTGGGTTGGGTGAAAGGTGGGCTGGGTCGGGTAAGGGGTGGGGATGGGGTGGGGTGGAGTAGGGGGAGTTAATTGCTGTAGTGTAGGTGGTGCTACTGATGATGGCGATGGAGGTGGTAATAATGATGTCCATCACTTGTTTATTGCAGCGATGGTGGTGGTAGTGGCTTTCAGGAATGCTGTGTCAGCTGGGTTGGGATGGGTTGGGTTGGGTTGGGTTGGGTTGGGTTGGGTTGGTTGGGTTGGGCCTTATTTGTTTCTGAAAGGTTCAACAATTGCCTTAGCCCTTAGTTACTTGGCAAGGATCAGGGTAGCACAGCAGTTAGTTGTGGTAATGGGCTCCCGGGTGTGCATGCAGATAACGGCACTGATTATGGGCGTTACATTTAGTGTCAGCACATATGTGTGTATAGGTGGTATACGTGTGTGTAGGTGGGAAGGTAAGGTGAGAAGTAATGTGGCTAGTGGGGCAGAGATGAAATTTGAAGTGGGTTGTTAAGGTTAGGGGATGACAGCTGATGAAGTAGATGGACTTGGCATGCTGGATGCTGTAAATCGTGTGGAAGCAGTGCCCATGTATGGACCCTTGATGCACTGACCTCGGGCAGGTCATATGTGGTCTGCCCCACTCCTTGAAGTTTTTCCGCCATCTTGGCGACTTTGACAGCTAGATTGAAGTAATATTGAGGAAAAAAGGTGGGAACTGTACGATGCTTCTGTGAACGAACTCAGATTATGGCGAGGAGCATCAGTCGCGATGCGAATAAGCTGAATGCTGCGTCGCAGCACGCTTTTGTGGTGAAATCAACTACTTGTATGATGAATGGTTTAGCCAATATCAGCCAGAATTAATCGCAGCTTGAAACAGCAATTCCCAGTTTGCAAAGTGACGAGATCGAATGAACTGGCACTACATGAACTGGCACTACATGCACCTGACGCAGGCTAAATTGGGAAACTACACATCTGCTGAGGTAGACTCCGATTCAGCATCTTCTATCTATTCTCTTCCATACACTCCTCTTAACAGTACGGCCTTCACTTTGCGCGATAACATTATTTGCCCCCCGAACACAACTTGTTATTAGCACGGCAGAGCCACGATGTCGTTAACCGCAGCGGTAGACCAATTATGTGCCCAATTGCGGCAAAGGTGACACATCGCTTGCGTAATTTGATCATGAGAGGTACCTGGTCTGCCCTCGACCGGCAGCCTCGATCATGGGGGGCACTCTAACTGCTTATATTTATTTTTGCGCAGAACCGTGGAGGGCTCTATGCCATGCGCTAAGAAGACTGCTGAGATCTTACGGGTTTTGGTCACGCAGCAGAGATATCCCGATGCATCCTCGTTAATTGATGATGTGCGCTTTATCGGGCAAAAGCTCCAGGCAGCCAAACCCGTAGGTAAGCCATCCCACCCCACCTATCAGAGCATCAATACCCTACTCAAGCTTCCAATTCCGTCAGGACTGAAGCCCCCTTGCACCTGGGTAATGAGGACTTTTAAGTGTGGCTCTTGTTTGAAGTTAAAATAGCATGTTGCTGGCAGTAGTGTCCGAAGTCATTCTGATTTGTTGCTTTTCCAATGCACCACCGTGATATGAGTGGCAACATGTGCTGTGATCACACCATCAGCTCAGGCGTTGCTGCGTCACTCACCAGTTTGCAGCCACAATCCACAAATAACCCTCATGCCATGTAGACCAAAGCAGAAAATCAGAGCACTTGTATTATACTCTACAGCCAGCACCCGCACCCACAAATCTCTATCCCCAAATCCCACCCTCCCGCATAGAACTGGCTATTGGGAACATAGTGCGAAGGGTGCTGCACATCATTCGTGAGGAGCAGCAGCAGGATGAAGTAGAGAAAGTGACACAAGAAAATGAGAGTGCAGCAGTTTCTATGCAGCATGACCCCACATCCCCAAAGGTATGTTCACTTGGTGCACGTCTGTATTGTGTCTACCACACCACACTTCTAGATGCAGCAGGCAGTCACATGTGTCAAAGACAGCTGAAAGACTTGTCCAGGTTCCTTGCAGTTTTTTATCCAGATATTTTGTGGCCATGTTGGAAGCCGCAAGTGCCGACCCAAGCCTGATTGTAGGTCAGTGCGGTAGCACCGTCCCTGGAGCGTAGTTGTCTTCAGGGGGAATGGGGGGAGAATGGACCTCGGTGTCTGAATTGTGGCTGCTGTGACAAAATGGGACAGTAACTTCGGGCGCAATGGGATGGGCCTTCTAATGAGTGGGGTGCAGCAGTGTCCATGTATCATGATTAGGAAATGGCAGTCATATCATGTCATCATATGATATCATGTCAAGACGGCGGTCTAGCTAGGCCAGAGTTGCCACTCGTATATTGAAACATATGATACAATTGCTATGATATCATACGCGCCTTTGGTCAACATTATATGAAATGCCGGTCCCTAATCATGATCCTACATCCCCCATGGTATGTTCCTAAGCTATGGCTACTAAGGCATGAGGCTACTAGGGGGTTGAACTACGGAGGGATAGGTTTGCTAAGGGGTTGAGCCCCATAGGGATAGGCCTTCTAAGCAAGGAAAGGCAATATGATATTGTAGGATGCCGGCAGTCTGACTAGGCTAAAGTTACCATATACATACAATATGATATGATGCAATCTGTATGATATCATATGAGATCACACCCGCCTTTCGTCAACATCATATGATGTGCCCGTCCCTGCTTCCAAGGGATGGGGCCTTTTAGGTATGGGGCAACACCGGGTGCAGGTGGGGCACCCAAGTGCATGGTGGGGCACTGGGAGCAGGTGGGTCACGCAAGTGCATGGTGGGGCACTGGATAGGCTTGTCCCTTAAGGTATATCCTCTTGGTGTGGGTAGGTATTTTGGCTGGTGAGAAATAGATAACAGCAGGCCAGAGTGGAAGGCAGTGGCATAACTTGTATTTTCAGTTAAGAGGCTTCTGGGCAGCTCCCCTGGCTTGCTACCCATCCAATCCTATCGCACAGTAGTGCATCTGGAAACTGACACAGTCATATTTCCAGATGTTTGCAGTTATTGGGGCTTCGCCCAGTGGCTGGCTCAGGGATCTGCCTGGAAGCTGCAGCTCATAGCGGAAAAGGAAAGCTATGGGCAGTGTTGCAGCTTGATGAATTGCGGCAATACATAAATTAATTTATTTGATGAAATGTTTGAATACATAAATTAATTCATATTATGAAATGCTTGAAAACATGAAAGTATAAATATGCTGACATGTGTGGATACATAAATTAATTTATATGATGACATTTGTGAATACATAAAATAATTGATGAAATGCGTGAATAAATTAATTAATTTATATGGTAAAATGCGTGAAAACATAAATTAATTTATATGATAAAATGTGTGAATACACAAATTAATGTTACGCCTTGTGACGAGGCAGGCAGTTGAGGAGGCCAGCCCGTTTGCTTGCGCTGGGGCCGATCACCTATGTATATATATAAGCATGAAATAAGGGCGATATGATGATACAAGCATGATTTAAACAAATACTGCCCTGCTTCCCCGCTCAATATACTTGTATACATGCCCGTAGAATCGAAAACGGTCCTGTTTCCCCGCCAATATACTCGTTTACATGCCTGTATAAACAAACACAGCCCTGCTTCCCCGCTCAATTTACATGTATACATTCCGGTATAAACAAACACTCCCCTTCTTCCTCGCTCAATATACTCGTATACATGCCCGAATAAACAAACATTGCCCTGCTTCCCCGCTCAATATACTTCTATACGTGCCTGTCTTAACAAACACTGCCCTGCTTCCCCGCTCAATATACTCATTTACATGCCTGTATGAACAAACACTGCCCTGCTTCCCCGCCCAATATCCTTGCGTACATGACCATACAACAAAACACTGTCCTGCTCACCCGTTTAGGAGTTGCCGGACATATCCAGCAATAAGACAGGGATGCTGTCCCAGGCCTTCCGCACTGGCCCCGGAGCTAGAGCCCCTGTATCCAACCGCAACGTATCTCTCTCCAACCTTTTGGATGTCGGTATCGAGGACCTTGATCAGCTCATGGCTGTAGGGGACCGGGCGCAGAAGGAAGCTGCCACACCCATACGTGACATGCCTTCAACCATCCCCGAAGCTTCTGAAACATCCAGCGTAGGCGGCAAGAGGGAGAAGACTAAGAAAGGGCAGTGGGTGAACAAGCAGAACGTGATCGAATCAATCAATGAGCTGATTGATGAGCTGGAAAACATGGAAAGTTCCATCACCGTTCAGGGTGTGGAACACATCCATGCCAATGAGGTAGGCTGCATTATATTACTGTCATAGGCAGGCCATATATAACTCTGGACAAGTTTGATTAGCTGGGGAACATGGCAAGCTCCATCACTGGTCTGGGTGAGGGACACTTCCATGCCAATGAGGTAGGCTACATTTGCAGCTTGTGCAGTCAACCAACCAACCAACCAACCAACCAATCAATGAGCTAGGGAACATGGCAAGCTCCATCACTGTTCAGGGTGAGGGGTACTGCCATGCCAATGAGGTTGGCTACATGTGCAGCTTGTGCAGTCAACCAACCAACCAACCAACCAACCAACCAACCAACCAACCAACCAACCAACAACAAAAAATAAGCTGATTGATGAGCTGGAGAAAAACTGACCCTCACCAGCACACTGAAGCTCACTCCCACGCTCCTGCGACTGGGTAGTGCTTTCAATAATTTCCAATGCAATCATTTCCTTTTCAGTAAATTCAGTAATTTTCATTTTAGTCATTTCATCTCAGTCATTTCTATTTGATTCATTTCCATTTCAATAATTCCCAATTCAGGTCATCCTTACTTTTGGCATGTCGGGCACCACCTTCCAGTTCTTGAAAGAAGCCAGTAAGAAGCGGGAATTTCAGGTGAGATTAAATTATATGATAAGATTCCAGATAATTTGATTTGATTCCATGATGTGATTCCTTATGATATGATATGATTTCGTGTGATATGATATGATTCCATATGATATAGTTCCAGGTATTATTAAATTCTAATCGCAATAACTTCATCATCATCCAGCATCATCATGATTAAATTATAATTGCAAAAATAAATTACTGCTGTAGCACGAACTCAGGGCCCCCGTCAGTAAAACAATTATTTGGGGTTCAGTTCATCAGTGTTGTTTCAGTTTTAGCCCCTTCTGATATTGCAGTTGACTGAAGCTGGCTGCGGCAGCAGTTTTATCCAAGATGTGTATTTATACTACAGGGATTTTTTTTCAAATCTGAAAGTTGATTTTTTTCTAGCTTAATGGTCTTAGGCATCCTCTGGGGACAGCGGTTTTAAAGCTTTGGGGGCATTTGGGGCCAAAACGCTTTCTTCAGCGGCAATTTAGGCCAAAACGGGGTTCAAAATGGGGTCAATATTAGTGATGCCAATGTAAAGCGGGAAAACATCCCTGGTGTGCTACAGACCAGGGGGTATACCGTTTGGCTAAAGGGACTTACCCAGCCTCAATTTTTCTCAAGGTGATTTTAGTTAATCTGGAGGGGGTAAAGTAATGATAACGCCTGGTGGGGCGTGGTATTAAGGGAGCCCTGTCTTCCGGTGGAAGGGAGCAGGCTGCTACTTTACCTGGACAAAGCTACCATGGCGGTTGACAGCGACCGCATACACTTAAGCGCACCCGTGGGGATTCGAACCCGGCACCTACGTCGTTCTAGAAGCTCTGCCACTGAGCCATTTGTCCATCGGGGATATCCTGCCCCCAACAAATTGAAATGACACTACGGAGGGCCTGGGGTACTACTATATAATTTAATTTTACAGAGATGAATTTACAAATATATATCAGAACACGTATAGCAGAATATATTATAGATATAATTTATGTATGATGCAGCCACATACTAAGACCTACACCCCCTGGCCTTATCTCTTTATGCAACTTTAAGTCCCCCTTGACTCCGTCAAGCAGTAGCTTCTAGGCAGCTCCCCTGACTGACTATTCAGCCAAACCTAGCGCAAACTACTGCACCTTGAGGCTGAAAAAATCAGCTGTCTAGAGGTGCTGAGATGTTGGGGTGTCACACAGTGGTTGGTGCAGGGAGCTGCCCAGAAGCTGCTACAAGAAGCCGAAAAGAAGAGCTCTGATTGTACTTGACAATCCCATAAATATACAAACAAATATTTACAAGAGATTATATAAATCGTTGGTGATTGGACCCAATGCAAGCAAACGGGCTGGCCGCCTCAACCTCATGCCTTTAAAGGGAACCTTTAATTTTATTTATCGGTTATTTATTATTTATTTATTTATTTATTTATTTATTTATTTATTTATTTATTTACACATGAGTGTGGACGTCAATCAGGTGGCAAACTCCATGCTCCCCTTCCCTGCCTGTCCTCTAAGCAGTCTTTCTAATGAAACAAGAAAGAAATTAATAGCGTACTGTTTCGCTATTTTTATCATCTTATGAACGTGGCACCCGACCGTAGTTGTAGACCATCTGAAGTAGTAGCCTTCCTCGATAGTTGTGATGTCATAAAGAGTGGCCTCTTGCTACCGCTGATATATCCAGCCCTTGTCCAAAACATGTGTTAATATGCCTTGTGCATATCATCATTGCTATCCATCACACCCAACGAGAATAGTCCCAACACCATCTCATCCCCAACTATGTCCCTCTATCCCCCTTGTGATCTCAACTGTGGTGTTGCAGGTTGTTGTGTCAGAGGGTCCTCCAAGTTGTAAGGGACACAAGATGGCTCGTAAGCTAGCAGATGCTGGGATCCACCTGAACTAGTAGCCCTCCTCGTTGGTAGTGATGTTGTACTTAACCCTTCTGACCTTAACTTCGGCATTACAGGTTGTTGTGTCGGAGGGTGCCCCAAGTTATGAGGGTCACAAGATGGCTCGTAAGCTAGCAGATGCTGGCATCCAGACCACCGCTATCGCAGATGCTGCTGTCTTTGCCATGATGGCCCGTGCCAATAAGGTAAGCCATGGCACTGTCAGGTGTTGTGGTCTAGTCTTGTTGGGTGTTGGGCTATGGGCAATGTCAGGTACTATGGGCAATGTCAGGTGTTGTGGCCAAGTCTTGTTGGGTGTTGGGCCATGGGCAATGTCAGGTGTTGTGGTCTAGTCTTATTGGGTGTTGGGCTATGGACAACGTCAGGTACTATGGGCAATGTCTTATTTTATGGGCTAGTCTTTGGGATGACATGGTGCACATAGTCGCTGATGCTGCTGCCTTCCCCATGATGCCCCGTGCCAATAAGGCAAGCCATGGCAATGCCACTATGCCAGGTGTTATTTGGTCTGGTCTTGTTGGGTGGGTGTTAAACTAGGGGCTAGTCTTCGGGGTGCCATGATGTTCATAGTTGCTGAGGCTGCTGCCTCCCTCATGATGCCCCGTGCCAATAAGGCAAGCCATAGCAATGCCACTATGCCAGGTGTAATTTGGTCTGGTCTTGTTGAGTGGGTGTTAAACTAGGGGCTAGTCTTCGGGGTGCCATGATGTTCATAGTTGCAGAGGCTGCTGCCTCCCTCATGATGCCCCGTGCCAATAAGGCAAGCCATAGCAATGCCACTATGCCAGGTGTAATTTGGTCTGGTCTTGTTGAGTGGGTGTTAAACTAGGGGCTAGTCTTCGGGCTGCCATGATGTTCATAGTTGCAGAGGCTACTGCCTTCCCCATGATGGCCCGTGCCAATAAGGTAAGCCATAGCAATGACAGGTGTTATGGCCTGGTCTTGTCAGGTATTAAACTGTATGATTATATGGGCTAGTCTTTGGGGTGTCATGATGTACATATTTGCAGAGGCTGCTGCCTCCCTCTTGATGGCCCGTGCCAATAAGGCAAGCCATAGCAATGCCAGGTGTTATGGCCTGGTCTTGTCAGGTATTAAACTACATAATTATATGGGCTAGTCTTTGGGATGACATGGTGTACATAGTTGCAGATGCAGCTGCCTTCCCCATGATGGCCCGTGCCAATAAGGTAAGCCATAGCAATGCCAGGTGTTGTGGTCTGGTCACGCGTGTACTATGGTCAATGCCTGGTTTAACATGGAGCTGTCTGAGAAGACACAATTAAAGTTGAGCCCAAGTACTCTTGTTATGATGCAGCATGGGAGATGAAATTCGCCGAAAGCGTCGATAGGCTTAATTAAAAGTGGCGCCATGGGCCCAAGCTCTGCACGCCCTACTGATATTGCTAATGTTATTCAAAGTAGACATTCACGAGATGCTGATATTCATGATAATATTAAATATCATGACGATGTTCAAAGAGTTTCTTATAGTGAAAAGGTGTTGCTGATCTGCATTTCCCCCCTCTTGCATTCCGTAGGTGCTGGTAGGTGCCCATGCTGTGCTCGCAAACGGAGGTGTCATTGCCCCTGTGGGCATCCACCTGGTTGCTTTGGCTGCAAAGCAGCACTCCATCCCCTTCGTGGTCCTGGTTGGACTTCATAAGCTCTCACCGCTCTTCCCCCATGACCCTGATGTGGCCTACAATGGTGGGTGCCAGTTTGAGTCGTGAAAATTCTCTGGTGGATATGGTGGGCGCTTTGGGGTGGGTGTTGTGTGGCGGTGGCGTGTTTGAGAAGGAATGTTGTGGAGTGAGTGATAGGATGGGAAGGCGCGGTAATGTGATATCGTATGATATCATGCCATTATATCCTATCAGACGATGCCGGCAGTCTGACGAGGCTAAAGTTACCATTTACTACAATATCATATGATGCAGTTTGTATGATATCGATAAATATATAGTACGCCTTATTACCAGGCTCTGAGGTTTGAGGGGGGGCCAGCCCATTTGCTTGCACTTGGGGCCAACCACCCAAGTATGATATCATATCATATCATACTCACCTTTGGTCAACATCATCTCATATGCCGGTCCTAGTGATAGATGGGGAGGACAGCATGTTGGAGCGAGGGAGGGGCCTGGCTGGTTGGTTGCTGGTTGGGTGGGTGCTGGTTGGGTGGGTGCTGGCTGGTTGCTGGTTAAGTGGGTGCTGGCCGGGTGCTGGTTGGGTGGACGTGCTGGCTGGGTGCTGGGTTGGGTGGGTGCTGGTTGTGATGAGTGCTGTTGGGTGGGTGCTGGTTGGGTGTTTGGTTGCTGGTTGTGTGGTTGCTGGCTGGGTGCTGGCTGGGTGGGTGGGTGCTGGCTGGGTGGGTGCCGGTTGGGTGGATGCTGGTTGGGTGGATGCTGGCTGGGTTCTGGTTGGGTGGATGCTGGTTGGGTGGATGCTGGCTTGGTGCTTGTTTGGGTGGTGCTGGTTAGGTGGGTGCTGGCTGGGTGGGTGCTGGTTGGGTGGATGCTGGCTGGGTGGGTGCTGGTTTGGTGGATGCTGGTTGTGTGGTTGCTGGCTGGGTGCTGGTTGTGTGGGTGCTGGTTGTGTGGGTCCTGGCTGGGTGCTGGTTGTGTGGTTGCTGGCTGGGTGGGTGCTGGCTGGCTGGGTGCCGGCTGGATGGCTGGTTTGTTGCGGTTGTGGGTGTGGGTGTGGAGGTTGGGGAGGAGAGCTCAAGGCAGGTTGGAAAGGAGGAGTCTTGTATGTGGTGTAGGCCAGGGGGTGTGGGGTTGTAGATCAGGAGAGCTGGAAAGCTGCCTAGAAGTTGTTTCTCCTAGCAAAAAAAAGCATTGGTTTGATCACATCATAACTTTGATATCTCCCTCTATGCAACTCTCTTCCCCTCAGAAAGATATACCACTTCCCACACAGATTAACATTACATATGTGCTCCAAACTTAACCTTCACCCCACCAACCCTCTCACAAGAGCACTCACCATCCACTGCTACTAGGAAGGCAACCTCAAACACCACATTTTACGTAGAGTTCGAGTCTCCCAAGCAAACACTTTGTTGATTTCAACGGCATGGCAGAGGCCCCTCCCCCATTCCTACACCCACCGCCACCCTACGTAGTGTTCAAGCCTCTCAAAGGCATAGTTGATTTCAACGGCATGGCTGAGGCCCTGTACCCACTCCTTCGCCCATCACCCCACACCCACCCCACGGTAGCGTTCAAGTCTCTCAAAAGGCATATTTAGAATTTCAACGGTATGGCAGAGGCCCACACCCATTCCTTCACACCCACCCCTACACCCACACCCACCCCTCGTAGAGTTCGAGCCTCCCAAACACTTCGTCAATTTCAACGTCATGGAGGCGATGGCATACCAAGGGCTCCGCAGAGTCAAGCGGTGCCCACACCCCAGCACACTATCACCACAGCTCCACCCCACACCAACCACCGACCACCACCAACAACATCTTCCTTCTCAGAGTTCAAGTCTCCCAAGGACATCGTCGATTTCAACGTCATGGCTGAGGCGATGGCATACCAAGAGGCTCCCGCAGAGTCAAGCAGTGCAGCTAGCAATGCTCCAGACCCCTCGACCTCTCGAAGGTCGCCTGTTAGTGCTATGAGCAAAGGCGGCACATCAAAACCAACTTTCGAGACGATTGGTGGCAGCTTGGTGCACGCTCCCAACCCTGCATTCGACTACATCCCACCGCACCTCGTCAGCTTGTTTATTACAGACACTGGAGGTTATACACCCTCGTATGTATACCGTTTGTTGACTGAATACTACAGTAGAGAGGTGAGTTGATTTTAGGTCGTATCATCTGTGCATGATTCATTTAAAAACAAATCTAGCTGTATCTGATCCTATGTACACTTTATGTTGACTGAATACTAAAGTAGAGAGGTGATTTGATTTTAGGCCATGTCATCTGTGCATTATTCATTTAAAAAACAAATCTAGCTGTATCTGCTCCTATGTGTACTTCCTGTTGACTGAATACTACAATAGAGAGGTGGGTTGACTTCAGACCTTGTCATCTTGAGTGAGCATGAGTAATTAAAAATAAACTAGTATCTGATCCGGATCTGATCCTATATACACTTTATGTTGACTGAGTATTACAGTAGGTGCGTTGATTTCTGGCTGTTTCGTCTGTTGGTGGGTATTTTATATGTACAAATTAATTATCTAGCGGTACCCAGGAGTACACTAAAACGAAAATTTTGTGTTTTTCTTCCAGGGCAACGCGAAGGGGCAAAAATGGGGTTCCGCAGGATAGATCCCGGGTCGCACAGTGCGCAAGGCTCGGGTGAAACGTCCGCAGATTGTTTGATATATTGATTTAATATATACAAATAAATTATCCAGCAGGAGCTGATATCAGGTCCTACGCCGTGTCCTCGTGATTTTTGAGGGACTCCCTTACTCTCTCTCACTCACTCACTCGCTGACTCAGGAAATGTCTTATTTTAACGGGAGCACCTCAGGAACCACTCATCTTTGTTAGGCTCACGTTGCACTGCTCGCTCTGTACTGGTGCCTATGCAAACGTATAAACTAACCTTTTAAACGTGCACCTACGCCTCAGGACGACTAACTGTCCTGCCATCCATGGTATGATACAACACCCCGGGACCTACGACACGCATATATAAACTATCCTTTCAAACGCACACCTACGCCTCAGGACCACTTACTGTCCTGCCATCCATGATATGAATACAAACATCCCGGACCTATGACACGCATGTATAAACTAACCTTTCAAACGTGCACCTACATCTCAGGACTACTTGCTGTCGAAGCAGCTGACGGGAGCATAACCCAGTTGTGAGAAGCCATGTTCGCTGCTGCTGATCAGCAAGGACCCGTATTTTCAGCAGAGGAGCCATGTGTCAGTGTGTGCGTCTGAGTATATGCATATCTGTGTGTGTGTCCAAGTGTCAAGAATCTCTCGAAAACCAGGGAGCATACTAAGCAGATTAGATAGTTTAAATACTTATCCAGGTCCTTGCAAGGAAGTGCATGGGTGGCCATGTGACGATACCTTCCATCTCTCCCGCCCGTGTTCATGAACAAGTCCTATGCAGCGTCGCAAGCGACGCTAAAAATTGGCGGAGAGTGTTCGCAACGGAGCAACAGGTGGCAATGGAAGCGAGTTAGTTACGAAACCGATGGCTGGCGTGTCAGGCTTTGTCTCGTTCAGACGGTCACACAGTCACACGCACAGACAACAAGGTGAACAACCTGGGGGCGGGAACCCCTTGAAGAGGGTCCGCTGCCAAAAAAATAACATTGTTTACGTCTTGCCTACGGAAAGTGAACGTTAAAAGGCGACCAAGTATGAAGGGACCAAATAGGCGGGAAGGCGTCGCTCAACGCCGACCCTTCGGCAAGACCTCCCTAAAATTCCATTTAGGGGGTATGCCAGGGTTGGCTAGACCTCTCTAGGGAGAGGTCAAGAGGCAGTCGGGGGAATTCTGACTGGACCGCCTTAAGCAATCGATGTTTCGGGCCAGTCTAGGGCAAACTTTGTTTGGACAGCCACAGGAGCTGTACTAGGTCCAGTCACAACCTATATTGCGAAACTTTGCCCAGTGGAGACCCCAAGGGGTTAAAAGCAACAGGTGAGGGAGGAACAGGAACAGAGAAGGAGGAAAGGAGAGAAAGAGGACAGCCCGTTCCAAGAGACTTGCTCTGGGCCGGAAGGCCACCATGGTGGATCTTGTGTTTCGAAAGACCCGCTAACTACGTTCGGATTAGATGAGCGAATGGCGACTGAGGAAAGGTTCACCGGTGTATGTATCCTGTTTATACTTCATTATCAAAAGAAGTGGTATGGTTGATCTTTGACAGCAGCTTCTCTACTCCACTGTTATTTATAATGTGCGTCGCCTATTACGTCTCGCTGCAATTGGCGCCGCAATAGGTCCAGCTAAACTAGTCAGAAATGCCCCCCCCCCCCACCAAAAAAACCAAACCCCTAAGCTCCACGGGTTTGGGGGGCAGTGCATTGCACTGGGGGGCACTGAGTCGCTCGGTTTGCGACGCGTCGCACAACAGTAAGCAGTGCTCCACTCTCTCTCTCATAGCTCATGCGTCCTGTGCTGTGTTGAATGGCAAGCTGTCTTGCCAACCCTGTACCCATACATCAACAAAAACAGGAGAGGCTGCACTTCTTTAGTTTTAGCTTGATAAGTATTAGTTTTTGATTGGGTTGTTAAATTATTTTTCAGCCCATCTGGGCTGCTCACTGTCTTCCAATTCCAAGTCCCCTCATGCGAGGCCCATGGAAGCTAAGGAGCTTGCTCAGGGGATTAGACAATTTAGTACTTGTCCAGGTATGAAGTCCCTTAAGTATTAATTGGTAATGTTGTCATCAAAATCATCATCATGGTTTTATATTTTTATTTGTCAGAGTTCGCATGTGAGCGTAGGATAAGAAAAATCCATGTTTCTTCTCGGCAAACTTGTATGGCAGCTCTGACTTTCAAGGCTTTTATTTACGCCTTATTTCTTGGCAGCTTTCTCGGCAAAGCTCTCTGAGCCGGCCCACAATGGGCTAATTCCAAAAACATTTCAGCAGTTCTGGGCAGCTGATTATGTGAATGGATGCACTAGGATGCATGAGGTTTAGGCAGAAAGTTGCCAGTGAGGGGTAACTGCCAGAAAGCTGAGTGCGATTAAGCCGGTAAGAAAAGTCAGAGGTTTTTTATTTGAGCGATGTGTCGCTATAAGCGATGAACCCATCGCTTTCGGGATTGGCCTAGCGATGAAAGCGCTTTTTGAGCGATGCAGCTAGATGCTGGTCCTCTCGAGTCCCAACTTAGGCCTGGCCCCAGGGCTGCCTAGGAGCTGACCTGGCCTGGAACTCCTCGAATTTCTGGCCAGCCTCGGCAGCCTGGCCGGCCACCCGCACCCATCCGCACCCCCCCCCCGCCCCCGTGCAGCACGTGGTAACTCTCGCCGTAGTGGGTCAAACCCTGGCTGGCAGTTTACAGAAGAGGGGTCGAGTGCGATGTGCACCTCGTTGCTTTCCACTACGAGGACAATATTACATTCCCATCTGTCGATTATTCCAAAAGGATACCCCTGATAAGAGAAAGACTCTTCCCCTATGGGTCATGGGCCAAACAGATGTATTGCATACCATGCACCGAGTTTACTTGCGTAGGCTGATCGACTCGATTGGACAGCTCGAAAACTCAACTGTGTGGGTAAATGCGCGCAAAGCAGAAGCTCCAGGCGTTTAGATTTGTGATTGGCAAGGATTGGTAGTTCCGGTATACATCGCGGAATCAACACTTCTCAACTTGGTTCAATCAGGTAGGTTGAATTCGCAACCTGGTCTTTGTCTTTCTGCATGATCAATGCTCGCCGCAAATGAGGTGCAAGAGCGGTAGGCAGATTGGTTGGAGGAGGGGAATATGTGCATGTTCTTGGGTGGTTGGGTCGTGGTGTGTCTGAGGGTGGGGTGGGGGGGGAAGAGAAGGGCAAGGGAGTGGTTCTGGTAGAGAGTGGAGGGGTGAGCAGTAGTTCAGGGGATAAATAATCTTAACTTATGGAGTGTGCTTGTAATTGGGGGGAACCTAGGCCAGACCTAGATCCACTTGAGCTCGCCCATCCTTGACCAAGTTAAATTTTAAGTTAGAATGTTGAAAGACGCCAATTTGAAAATAGCTAGGAATATCTACAAACTGAGACTGGCCAGATGGCTCCGGAACCAGAATAGCTATGGAAAGGGGGGACTTCAAAAACGAAAAAAAAAACCTGGAGAAAGTCTCTCGCTTCTATATAGCTCCCCTGTTTTGCTATTTCATAGACAGATCTAGAGCAACCTAGTGCACCTGGAAGCCGACATCCTGCCCTTTCCAGAACTGCTGAACTGTTTGTGTTATTAATAATGATAATTGTTACAAGGTTATATACGGCAAGTATGGCGTCTAACGTCTGCACATTCCAGTAAACAAATACCCGTGCGATAACCACGGAAAACAGGGATTTCTAGAGCACATGTCAGTGCAGATTCGAACCGGAGACCTCCTATTTGTGTTAAGCCTAGAAACTGTAGGATGGGAACTGCCCAGAAGCTACTGATCGTGGCCATGGAGAAAAACAATGGTAAATTGTGCTGAGCAGGGTACTACGAAACTTAGTTTTTTACATGACAGCACGTAACGTTTAACGTTACAAAACGTAGATTTTTACATGACAGCACGTAAACTTTTTGAGCCCATGTACGTGATTCACGCGAGGAAAGGAAACCCGCTTAGCCTGCAGACCCGAAGTTACCAGCTAGACACTGCCAACACATAAAAAAAAGATAACGCCTGGAGGGGCGTGGTGTTAAGGGGACCCTCCCGTACGCCGCAGCTGGGGAAGGTCACCATGGCAGACATAGTAAGTGTCACCCTCCGGGCGGGAGGGACTCCTTCATGCGACGTGTGGCAAGAATGCTGGTACAGGAGGTGATAGATTCTCTGTGCAGCTTAGAGATGAGTTTGTCTACGTGTTCGCGACTGATCCCTAACGTGGAGAGATTGGTAATAGTTGTGATTGGTATGGTACCAGTGGTACCTATTGTGAAGACTAGGTAGTGGACAAGGAATCCTTGCTGTTGAAGGATACGTTGGAGCTCCTTATGCTGAACGCTCTTTTCCTGGAATTTGATTTGGTGGTTAGAGTCTGAGCAGTAGCCCAGTTCAACTAGGTAGGCTTTTCTTGGTTTGGATGCGTCGTCAATGAGGAAGGAGATCAGGCCTGTATTTATCCATGTGGCTTGGGGAAGATCAGGGGGTTTGAGGGTGTTGGGGGTCTCGTGGGAATGTCGGAGGTCGCTTCACAAGTGCCTGCATCCATGTACAATGGGAGAGCCCAGAGCTCCTTTGGCTACTGCTTTGGATGAGTTGGACTGCCTTATTATGTCTGTTAATATACATTCCTTTGAAGACAGGGTGGCTGCACCCAGCAAGAATATGGCCAGCTCCGTCCTGTGCTTTGCGACCAAAGAGGGCAGTTATCATCAGAGGTGGGGGCTAGTGCTGGTACCATAGGGGCGTTTGTATCTGTAGCCAGTTTTCTAGTCCATAAGCGTCCACCTAGCCTTGTGGATTTGTATTTTTGCCACCATTTGGTGTCGGTGGATTGCCAGAAACAATTACTAGCCTGAGGGAGGTGGAAGGGGTTGGCTTGCTCCCACATGGAGGAGTATATGCCCGTGGTGTTGGCATGCCCGGTGTGCAGGGGGGTGGGTAGGTTCGCCTTGATACCCTTGGTGAGATTTTGTTGGCCGGACGCCGGGGGGGCTGGTCCCCATTAATAGATTTGGGGGGCTGGACAGACGGCCAATTCATTTTGAGGTGCGCATGTTCCCCTGCTTTAACTGGCCCAATTACATTGTATCCTGTCGTCGGCTTTCTTTCGCGAGCGTGTCTGCCTCGTCAATTACCTACGATTCCTGAGTGAGATCGGACCTTCAGCAGGCGTGTGGTAGCAGCAGCGTTGTGTCTGTTGATAATGTGGATGGCGATGTCTTAAAGGAGGTCGCGGTGTTTGTTTTCCCGGGTCCTGCTGGGATGGTAAATATGCAGGTTAATGAGCTGCAAGGAGCATGAGCTGTCGGAGTAGATGGTGAGTTCTTCATCTATTTCGGAGTGTATGAGTGCTTGTTGGATTGCCACGAGTTCCGCGCGATTGATGTCGGCAGTGATGCCCTGTCCGCCAGGGTCTATGCGGAGGCAACGTGCAGCGGCCCTGGGGGAGTATAACGCCTGCCCTAGGCGTAGGACGCCGTCTTTGTCTACGATGGCACTTCCATCTGTGTATAGAGCGAGGCCTGGTGCTTGTAGGATAGCATGTGTGCACGGGAGCACGGGGGGTGTTATGGGTGTGGGGTCTATCTGCTTGGGGGTGGGTTGTTGTGCCCAGGTCTTAAGGAGGGAGTTAAGTGCCTTGGGTATGTGGGTGGTAGGGAGGCCCAGTTGGGAGGGGGGGGGACCTGGTCGTGGGATGAAAGTGGCCCCCATGTCCTCATGGTTTGGGCCCATGTGGTGGGTGGGTTGTGGAGGTACTTGGCATGGCAGCTGGGTTTGAGATGGCAATGAGTTTGGTAGGTTCTCTGTGTCTCTTGGCAGGGTTGAGTTTGCCCACCGTCCAGATTAGGGAGGGGGTGAGGGGTTTGGCCTTGGGAGGCAGAGTGGCTAGTTCCATAGCCCATGGGTGATTTAGGAGGGCGTTATGGGCATATGTGGGTTTGTATGGGACCAAGAGGATGATGCACGCGGGAATATCAAGGGTGTGAGCATGCATGGTACTGCCTAGTGCCCATCGAACAGCCTTGTGGGCCTCTTCAGGGTTCTGGCTGGTGAGATGTGTGTTTCCCTCGTACCAAGGTTGGGTGTAGCAGTGGGGTCCTAAGCCAAACAGTTGGCCAATGGGGGCGGGGGTGTTGCCCATGGGTAGGTGGGGACTCATAAGGAGGGGTGATGTGTCAAGGTCCGTTGTCATCCCCAGGGTGGACATAGCTTTGTGTATGGCAGGGGAGACATTGGAGATGGTAGTGTCTTTGTGCTGTGATAGGAGGGTGGCTACGTCTCCAGCGAAGGTTCCTGTGCTGTGGAGGGTCCAGAGGTGGGGAGAGTGTGCCTTGTTGGTATGGTATCTGTGGTGGAGGAGGTGGAGTTGGGAGAGGGGTATATGACCGACACATTGGCCTGTTGGTGAGTAGACGTAGGTGTGTCTCCGTTGTTTGAGTTGGGGGGGGAGGTGGTGGTACCTGTCATTCAGTGTACCAGCCTGTATGTGGTATTTGCCGGGGGGTGGATATCCCAGTCTGGGTGGTGGTCTGACGTGCTAATGATGAGGTTTTGCCTGAGTTCGTTGTACCATTTGGCATCAAACTCTCCTCCCTCCGCCCACTGTCCTTGTTGTTGGAGGTTAGTGAGGTGGAGGTCTTGTCTGGGTGGAATGGAGGGGGGGGGCGGCTTTGGGGGTAGTTTCAGTGTTGTAGGCATGGAGGAGTTCCTGGAATCTGGTGGGACCAACCAGCAGGGTGATTTGTTCCTCTGTGATATGGACGGGGGACCAAGTGACCACCATGGAGGTGGCAGAGGAGTAGGTGTGGGAATGCACGGGGAGGCCAGCAGATATGTAACAAGGGAGATGCTGGCAGAGAATGGTACATGGAGCTTTCTGGACCCTCCAATATCTGTGATAGGGGGTTTCTCTGGGTTCGTTAGCCTTCCTCTTTTGGGCTCTGAAGCCCAGGAGGTGGGTCAGGCTGTGTTGGTTTCCATATAGGTGGTGGAGGAGCTTGGCTGGGGTTGGGGGAGCAAGAAGGTCTGGGGTAGAGACAGCATGCACCAGGTCGTCGGGGGAGCTGTTCTTACGGATGGTGTGGTGTTTGTAGTAGGAGGCGTCAGTACATTTGTGGGTGTCATTTCTGATGAAGTGCATTCTGGCAGTCCAAGCAATCTTGGGGTCAGTGCCCCAGTGCCGGCAATGGGGGTCAAGGGTCGGGGCGGTACGGGGGCGGTGTCCCAGTTGTTAACGTGGTGGCTGATAGTATATGTGGAGAACTTGGTAATGTGCCGTTGGGGGATGCGTAGGTGGATGGGGAGGGTCTCGATGCAAGGGCAGGGGGCTGTGGCAGGAGTAGGGTTGAGGTGGGCTTCCAGGTGGGGGTGGAGAGCACAGGTGTAGGCTGAGTCTGTTGAGGGCAACTTTATGCCTAGTGGAGACTCTTGTGCCGTAGGTGTGCGAGAGGGCATTGGATGGGATGATTGTGGTCCCATCAGGGCTCACAATGTCAGCTAGGAAAGTAATGCCCGAGGGGATGAGGGTTTTGAGAAGATTGGGGGGAATGGTGTGTTTGGGTATGTCCGGGAGGGAGTCTTGAAGGGGGTTGAGTAGGGTTTCGTCCTCCATATGGATTTGGATGGAGGCTCTTTTGAGGGATGTGCATTTGCCTGGCCAGGGTAAAGTATTGAAGTGTGTGGCTGGCAAGGTAAGAGGATCCATACCCTGGAGCATAGCAGCTTCTTTGTGGAGGAGGGCTTTAGTTAGCCTGCCTAGTTTCCCGGTGTCGTTGAGGGACCTAGTGAGGTGGGCTGCTGTAATTTGAGCATAGTCCATCATTAGGGAGGGGATGCCCAATCCTGCCTGTCCCAAGGGGAGGCAGACACTAGCAGTTGGGAATGAGGGGTGTAGGTCACAGCATTTTTTAGCCAGGGTCCATATGGCCTTGTCTAAGATGCCTATATCTAAGTAGCTGTAGGGTGCTACAGTCATAGGGTAGGTGATGGCAGGTTTAATACACGTGGTGATGAGTCTGAGACATTGGAGAGGGGTGGCGCCTTTCGGTTTGGCAGTGGTGAGGATTTGGTGTCCTTTACTATGTATGAGGGCCAGGGCTTGTTTCATGAGGGGTCTCCAGTTTAGGGTGAGGCTAACCGGCACCCCTAGATACTTGTATGGTTCATTGGGGGGAAGGTATGTAGCCCATGTGTCGTTAATGAGGACGGTGTTGTGGAGAAGTTTGGTTAGGGCCTTGTGGTTGGTGGGATCCTTGGGATGGGAGCCATGCAATATGCCAGTGATCATGCATTTACCCCCGTTAAGAGGAATCCCAGACCAAGTACTGAATTGTTGCACTTTAAGGCATTGTACCTTGAGGTCGTCTTCTGTGTTAGTGACCACACTGGTGTCATCAGGATATCCTAGACTACCTGTTTTATCTTGGTCAGTATTGGATGTTGAGGTTATGCCTTTGCTTGTATCCTCTGCCCCCGGCTTGTAGCCATCTAAGGAGAGGTTCGATGAAGATGATGAAGAGTAGGGGGGAGAGGGTGTCACCTTGGATGGTGCCCCTTGTGATTTGAATGGGTTTGCCTTGGGTGTTGTTGAGGTACATGTGGGTGGTAGCCGTTGTAAAACTCCTTTCACTGTTTCAATGACATCTACCGGGATTCCAAGGTCGTACATAGTTTGGAGCAGCTTGTCATGGTCCACCGTATTAAAGGCAGATGAGAAGTCAAAGTAGGCAGCAACAGGTCTCTTTTAGAGTGGGCGCATCCTCGATGTCATGTAGGAGGTGGGTGAGCTGCCTATGGGTGCTTCTGTTCTGTCTGAATCCCTCTTGGAGTCACTGAGGACTTGGTATTGGTCCAAATATTTGGACATCACTGTTGTAACCATGTTACTCCACAATTTACCATCGTGTTGTTGAGGCAATAGGTCTGTGGTGGTTGGCTTGGGTGGGGTCTCACTTTCTTGTAAAGCATGATGGTGTTGGAGGTCTTCCAGCACATGGGGGTGTAGCCGGTGATCCACATAAGCCCAAACATTTTTATGTATTGTGTGCTAAGACAAGGGAGGCCAGGTTAGTAGTTCATTGGGGATTCCGTCTGGGCCAGCTTTTTGCTTTTTGCTACGTGTTTGGATGCATTTTTTGGATAATTAGAGAATCTATGAGGTAGGGTAGGATGGGGTTGGAGTGTTGGTGGGGTTGGGCCTTGGTTTCTAGGGAGAACGTGTCTAGCAGGGAGGCCCATGGAGGGGGGGGGTCTGTCTGTCCTGGGGTAGGTATTGCCGGTGCACGTGTGGTGAGGGGGGGCATCATGTGTCCATGTGCTCCCCCAAGATGTCCAGGAGGTCTTTAGTGGACGTTTTGTGTTGGCAAGTGTGGGGTCTTGGAGGTCTGGGGTGACGTCGGATTCTCAGAAGTTTCGAAGATGTTTCTGTGGGCTTGTTTTAGGGTTTGTGTGGATAGCTGGGTCATGAAGGCTGCTTTAGCAGTGGCGGTAGCTGTTTGTCTGCTGTTCGTGAGGATTCTCCGGAGGGCAGGGAGGGCCTCATCGAGGATATATTGATTGCAGCCAAGAGGGAGGCATGGTCCTGAGGCAAGCTTGATATGGGTGAGGGTGTTGGGATGGTCATGGCATGTTTCTAGGAGAGTAGAATGGGCAGTGTGATAGGAGTTGGGTCGGTGTTAGGAGTTTCCTGTACGTCTTAAGCTGTTGGATATGGGAGTTGATTTTTGGCGTGGGCTTAGCTCTTCTTCCTGTCAAGGAAGTGCCCTGGGATTTGGTTCCTGGTAGGGCAGGTGTCAAACATAGTGGTGAGGGCCATCCTAATAGGTTCTATTATCTGGTTTGCTGAGATGGTCGAGGTTAATCCTTTTGGCAAGGAGCGTGTGTTTGACTTGGTGGAGGTGGGATGGGAGGGAATGTCTCCTATGAGGTTGGTGGCCTGGTCCACCAGTCCCTGATGGTTTGGGTGTGTTCCATGAAGAAGGTAGTGTGCGTTTCTTCAATGGCCTTCTTCTGGTGGCGTTCATGGAGGCTTTGCTGACGGGGGTGACTAGTTTGTTGGGGTCTAGGAGGGGGGGTGTCAGTCAAAGTCAGGGGTATAGGGAAGGTGATAGGGGGGATAATTTGGTGAAGGGCAATGTGGGGTCTAGGTATCCTCCGACCTCCTGGTTTTTTCACTTATATGGGGCTGGAGGGGGTTGGGGCAAGGGGAGATGAGGATGTCATCGATTCTGCTGTGGTGCTCGAGGTTGCCTTCCTGGTAGCAATGGAAGGTGGGTGCTCTACCGTGAAAGGGTTGGTGGGGTGGATGTTGAGATTGGGAGCACATTGATATGTGATGTTGGTCTGTGTGTGGGAAGTGGCGTGGGTAGATCTATTGAGGGAAGAGGGTTGCATTCCAAATCCCCTCACACAGAGTGTGGTGTGATTGGGCTTTTTGGTGTGAGGTCACGATGTATGTATAAAAAAAAAGGCGGCTTGCCCGTTTCTTGGGGTTTGGTCATGGGGCATGTAGACGCCTATGATGTGTGTAGGAGTTGGGGTGGTTGAGCCAAAGGTGATGTGCACCAGGCAACCAGCCAGGTCTGCATTGACTTCATGGTGGACGGGGGGGCCTAATTGCTTGTGGGTGAGGATTATGACACTCCTTTACCGTGGTTGTTTGTCCGGGGTTTGGGCACACACTACTGTGGTGAAGGGAGTATTGGGGGAGTTCCTTCTTGATGAATTGGCATGAAGGAGAGGCGAGGAGAGCAGTTTGGTTTCTGTAAGAATAGCCACATCTGGTTTGGTGGTCTAGGATGTGATTGAGAATTAGCTCAGGAGCTCTCAGCCCTCTGCAGTTGAGGAGTAGAAATGTATGTTATCCATGTAGTAGTCTAGGGGTGACTGGACATGGTGGGCTGGGTTGTGGGCAGGTCCATTATCCTTAGGGGTAAAAGGAATGGTTGGTTTTAAAGCATGTTTGTTTGAGCTTCTCAGTCTGTTGGGGGGGGGGAGGCTCCCTTGGAAATGGTGGTGGTAGAGATGGGGGAAAAAGTTATTTTGGTGTTTGTTTGAGTTTAATGTTGGGGCCCAGTTTTTGTGAGTGTTTCAGATGCTTGTTGGGGTGCCTGATATTTTTGTCGTGGGGGAGTGCTCTGTGGTTCACCTTTTAAACCCCTCCTTAACGTTTTTCACTTTGTTGACAGTTGGGGCGTTGCAAGTAGACAGTGCAGAGATTGGGTTGTCCGGGTAGGAGGGTAGTGACCCGGGGTGGTAGGTGGTGGCTGAGTGGGAGGGGTTTGGCTCTGGGGCACGCATCTCCTGTATCAGCAGTCCCATTTTGCGTGTTTTTGGGGGGACGTGCGATTGGGCGGGAAGGCTGGCGTCCTTCATCATGGTATCTTCCATGTTGGGTTGTGGAGGCATGGTTTTGTAGGAGTTGTAGTAGGGGTTGTGTTATAGTATCCATGTCGCATACGTCAATCATAGATGGTATTGGGGGTCCAAAAACCTCATATGTGCGCTCTCTTTTTTAAGGATGAAGGATGTTCATTTTATATCATAACAGGGGCCTGCAGGCTCCCGGTGTGGGTCCAAGGGGATTCGGCGAGAAGGTTTTTCTGAGTCTATCCAATACCAGATGTTATTGGTGTAATTCTTTTTAGACAAGCAGAGCATAGCTTCATCTTATTATGGGCGATTTGGGAAGGGGGCGTGGCTTCTGATTCAGGACAAGCTCGATCTAAGATAGACATTTTTACTGGGTAGTGCCTTGCAGACGTTGGAGGATTTGGTCTTTGCTTACTCAAGCATCGGGGTTAGGAATCTTCCAAAGTTTGTAGGGTTCATCATAGGGATGCGGGTCACTGTGGTTTGGGTGTTTGTCCGATTATAATCAGGTTTTTGTTTCAGGTCACGATTGTTACGGTGGAAGAGTATATTCGCAATGCTGGGAGGGCAATGCATCTCCACGGCTGGTGCATGTAGGCGCTTAGACATCAAGCATATCTTAGTAAAATTCCCTGCGAGTGGAGTGACAGTGGTTAGCAAACACAGCAGGTCATTCAGCGGTTGCCTTGAAATATCTGGTGATGGAATTCCTCGTAAATTTTGTAATATTTTTTATTTCTGTGTGACTATGAATGCACGTAGGACAATGTGATTGCTTGCCTTTGGCTGGGCACTCTGGTGAGTGGCATGCACGTCAGCAGGTAATCGAATAGTTGGGGTGCAGGCATGGCATGTATCGAATATTGGACGCTGCATTTTCAGAGAGAGCGGTATCAGGTCTAGGGCGGGGTTGGTCTAGATTCAGGCAAACACTCCCATGTGCAGTCCATTCGTGTGTTTGGGGGGGAGGTGCGTTGGGGTGAGCTTGGCGTCTCCATCATGGTACATTCCATGTTTGGTTAGCTGTAAGGCACTGGTCGGAGGGGTTGTATCTTTGGTAAAGCCGACGCATTTTTCCAAGCTGGAATTGGGGTCAAAAATCCTCATGTCTGCGCTCTCATCTTTAAGGATGAAGGATTTGCCATTATATGGGCGCTGCCAGGCGTGCCCTTATGGTTGTGGAGTCAAGGGGATGGGGCGAGAGGTTTCTGGTCTGAGTCTATCAATACCAGGTGTTATGATTTTGTTTGAAGGCGCTCGCCGGCATGTCACCATATGCAGCTGGAGGGGGGTGGTTAAGTGCAAGACTACATTTATTATTCATGTCATTGTAGACGTTCGAGGATTTGTTTTTTTGCTGCGGCTACCTAAGTGTAGGATCCCAAGGTTGTAGGATTCATCAGAGAAAAGGTTGTGGGATTTGTGTGTTCAGGGGTTATAATCGGGTTTGTGCAATTTGGTGGAGTATGCCATCCGGGGGATTCTGTGTGGTATTTAATGTAAGCCTGCTCAGCAATTTGAAAAATTCCCGCTGAGTGTGAAGTGAAGCGGCCTAAAACCCAAGGTCGCTTACGGGTTGCTTGGAGTGTTTGGTGGTGTTCTCTCCCAAATTTTGAATTATTTCTTTCCTGTGTTGACATGTGGTCCACGAGGTAGGCATTGATGGTGCACTTAGTAGTGGCTTGAAATTTGTGTCTCAATGTAAATGGGTAGGATCAGTACTTTGGACGGGATTGTGGGCTGGCCTTGGTATAGGGGGGTAGCCGTGCACTTTTCCTCCCTACATGTCAGGTATGGGGGGGCTGGAGATAGGTATTGAATGTGTACTTTTCTAATTGGCCTGACCTAGTAAAGTGGGGGCCTAGGAACGTTTTTTTTATTTTTTTGTGTGCGTTGGTACCGAGGCGCCGTCTATGTAAGGACCCTGTAGCCATCCAGTGAAGCATGGAAGAATGAATCCAAATGATCTATAGGAGGTTGGGGGTGGTAGACTCAGGGTACGAGGGAACGGTTGGGGGTGGGAGACTCTTGATAGAGCATAGCGGCTTGGGGGTTAACTGACCGGGGCCCTCCTTTTTTTTGATAGAGCATAAGGTTGGGGGGTGGGAGCCCAGCCGTTTTTCTCTTCTTTGTTGGGGTGGGGGCTATTCTTGCGTATACGAGCCATTTGTTTGGTGTCTTTCAATGTCAAGGGATGAGAGGCAAGCTCTTGTTCGAGCCATATGGTTTGGAGGTGGGGGCCTCTTGATAGAGCCATAGGTTGGGGTGGGGAGCTGCTTTTTGTTGGGGGTGGGGGCCATCTTGGTAGAGCCATAGGTTGGGGGTGGGAGCCGCTTTGTTGGGGGTGGGGGCTCTTGATAGAGCATAGGTTGGGGGTGGGAGCCACTTTTCTGTTGGGGGTGGGGGGGCCCTCTTGGGTAGAGCCATTGGTTGGTGGGTGGGAAACTCTTGTTACGAGCCATAGGTTGGGGGTGGGGGCTCTTGATAGAGCATAGGTTGGGGGGTGGGAGCCCTCTTTGTTGGGGATGGGAGCTCTTGGTAGAGCATAGGTTGGGGGTGGGAGACTCTTGATAGAGCCATAAGGTTGGGGTGAGAGCGCTTTGTGGGGGTGGGGGCTCTTGGTAGAGCCATTATTTGGTGGTGGGAGACTCTTGTTCGAGCCATAGGTTGAGGGTGGGGGCCATCTTGATAGAGCATAGTTGGGGGTGTGGAGCTGCTTTGTATGGGGTGGGGGCCTTTTGTTCGCGCCATAGGTTGGGGGGTGGGAGCCTCTTTTTGGGGTGGGGGGCGCTCTTGATAGAGCATAGGTTGGTGGGTGGAAGTTCCGCTTTGTTTGGGGGTGGGGGCTCTGGTAGAAGCCATAGTTTGGTTTTGGTGGGAGCGCTTTGTTGGGGGGTGGGGGCCTTTGGTAGACAATATGGTTGGGGGGTGGGGAGCCGCTTTTGTTGGGGGTGGTGGCTCTTGATAAGCCTAAGGTTGGGTGGGAGCGCTTTGTTTGGGTGGTGGGGGGCTCTTGATAGAGCCATAGGTTGGGGTGGGAAGCCGCTTTGTTGGGGGTGGGGGCCGTCTTGATAGAGCCATAGGTTGGGGGTGGGAGCCCGTTGTTGGGTGGGGCCTCTGGAAGAGCCATTGGTTGGTGGTGGGAATCTTGTTTCGAGCCATAGGTTGGGGGGTGGGGGCCTCCTGAATAGAGTCATGGTTTGGGGGTGGGAGCTCTTGTTGGGGATGGGAGCCTCTTGGTAGAGCCATAGGTTGGGGGGTGGAGACTCTTGATAGAGCATAGGTGGGGTGGGAGCGCTTGTTTGGGGGTGGGGAGCTCTGGTAGAGCATTGTTTGGTGTTGGGAGACTCTTTTGTTCGAGCATAGGTTTGGGGTGGCCTCTTGATAAGCTAGGTTGGGGGTGGAGCCGCTTGTTGGGGTGGGGGCTCTTGTAGAGCATTAGGTTGGGGGTGTTGAGCGCTTTTGTGGGGGTGGGGGCTCTTGGTAGAGCCATTGTTGGTGGTTGGGAAGACTCTTTGTTCGAGCATAAGTTGGGGTGGGGGCCTCTTGATTAGAGATAGGTTTTGCGGGTGGGGAGCTGCTTTTGTTGGGGGTGGGGGCTCTTGTAGAGCCGATAGGTTGGGGGTGGGAGCCGCTTTGTTGGGGTGGGGGGCATCTTGATAGAGCCATAGGTTTGGGGGTGGGAGCCGTTTGTTGGGGTGGGGGGCCTTTTGATAGAGCCATAGGCTTGGGGGTTGGGAGCCGCTTTTGTTGGGGGTGGGGGCCTTGTAGAGCCATAGGTTCGGGTGGGAGCCGCTTTGGTTGGGGGTGGGGGCTCTGATAGAGCATAGGTGGGGGGTGGGAGCCGCTTTGTTGGGGGTGGGGGCTCTGGTAGAGCATTGGTTGGTGGTGGGAGATCTGTTCGAGCATAGGTTGGGTGGGAGCCGCTTTTGTTGGGGGTGGGGGCCTCTTGATAGAAGCCATAGGTTGGGGTGGCAGCGCTTTGTGGGGGTGGGGGCTCTTGATAGAGCCATAGGTTGGGGGTGGGAGCCGCTTTGTGCGGGTGGGGGCCTCTTGTAGAGCATAGGTTGGGGGGTGGGAGCGCTTTGTTGGGGGTGGGGCCTCTTGATAGAGCCATAAGGTTGGGGGTGGAGCTGCTTTGTTTGGGGGTGGGGGGCCTCTTGATTAGAGCAAGGTTGGGGGTGGGAGCGCTTGTTGGGGGTGGGGGCTCTTTGGTAGAGCATTGGTTGGTGGGAGACTCTGTCGAAGCTTAGGTGTGGTGGGAGCCGCTTTGTTGGGGTGGGGGCCTCTTGAATAGAGCATAGGTTGGGGTGGAGCGTTTTGGTTGGGGGTGGGGGCTCTTGGTAGAGCCATTGTTGGTGTGGAGACTCTTGTTCGAGCATAGGTTGGTGGGTGGGGGCTCTTGATAGAGCCATAGGTTGGGGGTGGGAGCTCTTGGTAGAAGCATAGGTTGGGGGTGGGAGACTCGTGAATAGATCTAGGTTGGGGGTGAGCCTCTTTGTTGGGGGGTGGGGGGCCTCTTGTAGAGCATAGGTTGGGGGTTGGGAGACTCTTGTCGAACCATAGGTTGGGGGTGGTAGGACTCAGGTAGAGGCATAAGGTTGGGGGTTGGTAGTCTATGGTAGAGGCATAAGTTGGGGATGGTAGTCTCATGGCAAGGCATAGTTTGGGGGTGGTAGACTCAGGGTGAGGCATAGGTTGGGGTGGAGACTCAAGTAGAGGCATAGGTTGGGGGTGGTAGACTCAGGTAGAGGCATAGGTTTTGGGGGTGGTAGACTCAAGGTAGAAGCATAGGTTGGGGGTGGTTAAGACTCAGGTGGAGGCATAATGGTTGGGGGTGGTAAGTCTTTTGTAGAGAGGGGGTTTGGGTTGGGTGACAGGGGTTTGGGGGTAAGTGTCGGGTTTGGGGGTTGGGCGTGGGAGTTGGGGGAGGTAGGGTTGAGGATACTAGGATGCGGAGGCGCAGTGGGGGATACAGGGGTGGAGAGGAGTGGAATTGGACTTCCTACCTATCTCGATTTTGATTCGCATAGCTTTGAAGTCCGCGTTGGAGGACCAACCCTAGT
>JAJSRW010001591.1:0-20506 GCA_022414725.1 Microglena sp. YARC
GGTCCACATTCACCTTGCTAAGCATGCACCTTCAAGCGCGAGCTGGGTGCCATCGATCACCTTGCTGACATTGCCACTCTTTCAAAAGCCACTGTCCACATCACCTTGCTTGCATTGCACCTTCAGCATTGGTCCACATCACCTTTGCTGCATGCACCTTCAAGCCACTGGTCACCATCACCTGCTGCATGCACCTTCAAGCCACTGGTCCACATCACCTTGCCGCTACTCCAACCAGGTCCACATCACCTTGCTGCATGCACCTTCAAGCCACTGGGTCCACATCCCTGTGTGCATGCTATAAAGGCAGCCTTTCAAGCCACTGGTCCACATCGGACCTTGCTGCATTTGCACTTTCTGTTCAAGCCGAGCTGCGTCCAGCGGATTCACCTTGCATGGCATGAGCCTTTCATAGCCACTAGGTTCGCACATCAGCCTTGCTCATGGCACCTTCAAGGCCGCTGTCCTACATGCGACCTTGCTGCATGCAGGCCTTCAAGCCACTCGCCACCACCTGCTGCTCACGCTGCAACAGTGGTCACATCACCTGCTGCATGCACCTTCAAGCCACTGCGTCCTACACGACTTGCTGCATCACTCAAGCCACGGTTCCAACATCAACCTCTGCGCTGGCATGCACCTTTCAAGCCAACTGGTTCCACATCACCTTGCTGCCTTGCACCTTCAAAGCCACTTGGTGCCAACATCACCTTGCATGCCTGCACTTTCGAAGCCCTGGTCCACAGGTCACCTTGCTGCTCTTATGGGCACCTTGCAGGAAGCCCACTGGTTCCGACTCACACGTGCTGCATTGCCCTTCAAGCCACTGGTCACACACCTTGCTGACATGCACCTTCCAGCTCCACTGGTTTTCCACATCACCTTGCTGCATGGCACCTTCAAGCCATCTGGTCCACATCACCTTGGCTGCGAGGCACCTCAGAGGTGCTCACTAGGGTGTCGCACATCACCTTTTCTGGTGCATGGCACACCGTTCAAGCACGGTGTTAGCGAGCGAGTGGCACTCTTGTGGCTGCATGTGCAACCTGGTCAAGCCATCTTGGGTTCCACATCGATTCCGGTGCTGAGGCATTGCACTTCTGAAGCCACGCGTGGTGTCGCACATCACCTTGGGCTTTGGTGGCGTGTATGCAACCTTCAGAGAGCCACTGTCACACTCAACCTTGCTGGCGATGCACCTTTCAAGCCAGGCTGGTCCACATCACCTCGCTGCATGCACCTTCAAGCACTGGTCCACATCACCTTGCTGCATCGAGCCTTCAAGCCACTGGTCGCACATCACCTTGCTGCATTGCCACCTTCAAGCCACTGGTCCACATCACCTTGCTTGCATGCCACCCAGCCACTGGTCTCACATCACCTTGCGCATGCGCCTTCCAAGGCCACTTGCGTCCACATCACCTGCTGCATGCACCTTCATAGCCACTGGTCCACATCACCTTGCTGCATGCACCTATCAAAGCCACATGGCTCTCACATCCCACCTTGCTGCATGCACCTCAAGCCACTGTCACATCACCTTGCTTGCATGCAACTTCAAGCCCAGGGTCCACATCACCTGCTGCATGCACCCTCAAGCCACGTGGTCCACCATTCACCTTGCTGCATGCACCCTTCAAGCCACTGTGTTGCGCAACATCACCTTGCTGCATGCACCTTAAGCCACGGTCCACACACCTTGGCTGCATCACCTTCAGGCCACTTGGTCACATCACCTTGGCCTGCACCTTACAAGCCACTTGCGTCTCACAGATCACCTGCTGCCTGCACCTTCAAGCCAACTGGTCCACATCAGGGCCTTGCTGCATGCACTTCAAGCCACTCGTCCATCCACCTCGCAGCACGGTACACCTCAGACCACTAGGTCCACACTCACCGGCGTTGCTGCATGCACCTCAAGCCACTGCGTCACATCACCTATTGCTGCATGCACCTTATATGCCCGGCCACACACCTTGCTCAGCACCTTCAAACACGCCACATCACCTTGCTGCATGCACCTTCAAGCCACGGTCCACATCACCTTGCTGCATGCACTTCAAGCCACTGGGTCCAGATCACCTTGCTGCATGCACCTTCAAGCCACTGCTCACACTACCTTGCTGCATGCACCTTTCAAGCCACTGCCGTCCACATCCACCTGCTGATGCCACCTTCAAGCCACTGGTCCACATCACCTGTGCTGGCATGCACCTTCAAGCCACTGGTCACATCACCTTGCTTGGCATTGCACCCTCAAGCCCACTGGTCCACATCAGCCTTAGCCTGGCATGCACCTTCAAGCCCACGTTGGTCCACATCACCGTGCTGCATGCACCTTGCAAGCCCATGGTGGCCACATTCACCTTTGTGCATGCGACCTTCAAGGGCCAATCTGGTGCACTCAACCTTGCTGCATGCTGCCGGTGCAATTGCCAACTGGTTACCACATCACCTTCTGCATGCACCTTCAAGCCACTGGTCCACATTTCACAACTGGCAGCATAGACACACATCATACAAGTCCAGCTTCGGCGTCTCAGCGAGTCCTCGTCTCGCTGCATTCACCTTCAAGCCACTGTCCACGATCACCTAGCCATCACTACCTACACACCTGGTTCTCTATCTATCCACCCTGCCTGCATGCACCTTCAAGCCACTGGTCCATCGGATCACCTTTTCTGCCTGCACCTTCAAGCCGAGCTGGTCCACATCACCGCGTGTGCTGCCTGCCACCTTTCAAGCCACTGGTCCACATTCACCCTTGCTGCATGCCACCTTCAAGCCACTGGTCCACATCACCTTGCTGCTGCACCTTCAAGCACTGGTCCACATCATTTCTTTGCTGGCGATGCACCTTCAAGCCCCCACTGGTTCCACATCTATCTCGCTTGCATGCACTTCAACTCATCCATATCAGACCGATCACACGACTTGCTGCATACCACCTTCCAAGCCACTGGTCCCACATCAAGCCTTGCTGCAACCACTCGATGTGCTCGAGCTGCAGTCTTCCCCGATCCAGGCCCTGCTGCGCTTCCAAGCCGCAGTCACTGATAATACTACATTCCAGCCATTGTAGCGCTCCCGAATCACCTTGGCGTGCAGCGCTGGCACCTTCAAGCCACTGGTCCACATAACCTTGCTGCATGCACGCTTCAAGGCCACTGTGTCCCACATCACCCTTGCTGCATGCACCTTCAAGCCACTGGTCCACCAGCCACCCTTGCGTGCATGCACCTTCAAGGCACATGTCCACATCCACCTGCTGCATGCACCTCAAGCCACTGTCACATCACCTTGCTGCAGCCCACCTGTTTCAAGCCACTGGTCCACATCACCTGCTTGCTATGCACCTTTCAAGCCACTGGTCCACATCACCTTGCTGCATGCACCTTCAAGCCAACGTGAGATCCCACGATCGACCTTGCTGATGCACCTTCAAGCCACTGGGTCCACATCACCTCTGCTGCATGCACCTTTCAAGCCACTGCCGTCCCATCCACCTTGCTTGCATGCAAACACAAATACACGCATAGGCCTATGGCCTGGTCTCGCCAACATTCACCTTCGCTGCTATGCACCTTTCAAGCCACTGTCCACATCAACCTTGCTGCATGGCACCTTCAAAGCCACGGTCCACATCACCTTGCTGGCTGACACGACACAACTCATAACCCACTGGTCCACATCACCTGCACGTGACCAATTCCCTGCATACAACACACACTCGTATCCACATCATCCTTGCTGCAATGTCGCACCCTTCTCAAGCTCTGACGTCCATGTGGTCCACATTCACCGCTTCCTTTGTTGTGCATGCATGACACCCCTTTTTCCCAAGCCACCTGATCCCCGGGCGCTTCACATCACCTGTCTTGCTGCGTATTTTCCTTTGGCCACCTTCAAAGCACTCTGTCTCTCCCACCATACCTTCGTCTGCATGCACCTATTTTTTCAAAGCCACTGATGGGTTCCCATCACCTTGTGGCTGCCTCTCATTGCTGCAACCCTTCAAAGCAGCCCACTGAGTCCACATCACCTTTGCTCAACCCACCATCACCTGTATCACCCTCTGTCTAGCTACATCCTAGCAGTTTGCACCCTTCAAGGCCACTGGTGTAGCTGTGTCCACATGCACCTTGCTGCACTGCAACCTTTTTCAAAGCCACGTCCACATCACCTTGCTGCCTTGCACCCTTCAAAAAGAAACCCACATGGGTCCACTCATCCACCTTGCTGCCTGTTCACCTTGTCCAAGCCCACTTGGGTCTCGTCCACTATCCACCTTGCTGCAATATCTTTTTGCACAGCCCCTTTTTTCAATGCCCACGTGGTGTGGTTTTTATCCACCATTCCACCTTTGCTGCCAAGTTGCGATCCTTCAAGCCACTGGTACAATCCACCTGCTGCCATTGCACCTTCAAGCACTCTGTCTCCACATTCACCTTGCTGCCTTCACCTTTCAAGCCACTTGTCACCCATTCACTGCTCACTGCACCTTTTTTTTTTCAAGCCACTGTTGTCCGGCCCCCTTCTGATTCGCTCGCCACCTTCAGCGCGTACGTGTCTCTACCACCACCACCCCTCCCCCTCAACAAGCAAGGACATTTTTCACCTCCTGATACTCCTTGCCTTGCACCTCAAGCCACTTGCGTCACATCACCTTGCTGCATGCACCTTCCAAGAAGCCAACTGGGTCCACATACACCTCTTGCTGCATGCACCTTCAAGCCACTTTGTCGTCCACCATCCACCTTGCCTGCATGCCAACCCTTTCAAGTCCACTGGCTCCACAACATCACCTATGCTGCATTGCGAGCCTTCAAGCCACTAGACCGTCCCAGCAATCACCTTTTGTGCATGCACCTTCAAGCCACTGCGAGCTCCACATCACCCCTACTGTCCTGCATGCACCTTCTCTCTAAGCCACTGGTCACATCACCTTCTTGCTTGCATGCACCTTTCAAAGCCCACTGGTCCACATGCCTTGCTGCATGCGTCACCCAATTTCAAGCCACTGGTCCATCCATCACATTGCGTGCCTGCACCTTCAAGCCACTGTTCCACATCACCGGCCTCCATCAGCAGCCCTTCAAGCATGTGTTACCACATCACCTTCTGCAATTAGCCACTCACGGGTCCCTGACTGCTACATAGACCTCCGCGACCGGTTCGAGACCACTGCATGACTCACCTCAAGCTGCCTTCAAAGCACCACAAGCCACTGGGCCTCCACATCACCTCTGCCTGCACCTTCAAGCATGCACCGGTCCACACTTCACCTTGCTGCCATCCCGCAGCGCTTTCAAGGCCCAACTGGTCCACATCACCGTGCCTGCATGACAGACCTCTCATGCACTGGTGCCACATCACCTTGCTGCATGCACCTTCAAGCCACTGCGTTCTCACATCACCTTGCTGCTGCACCTTATCAAGCACTGGTTCCACATCACCTTGCATGCATGCGACCTGCCTGCCAAACTGGTCCACATCAACCCTCTGCACCTTCAAGCCACTGCCGTCCATGCTGGCACACCTTCAAGCCACTGGTTCAGATCACGCTCTGCTGCATGCACCTCAAGCCACTGGGTCCAGTCCATCACCTTGCTGCATCACCTTTCAAGCTCTAATCTGGTCACATCACCTTGCTGCATGGCACCTTCAAGCCACTGGTCCACATCACCCTGCTGCATGCACCCCTTCAAGCCACTGGTCCACATCACCTGCTGGCCCGCCACCTTAAGCCACTGGTCCACCTCACCCTGCTGCATGCACCTTTCAAGCCACTTCCACATCACCTCTGCTGCCACACCTTTCAAGGTCCACATCACCTTGGCTGCATGACCTTCAAGCACCCGGTCCACAGTTTCACCTGCTGCACACCTTCAAGCCACTGTATCACAATCACCTTGCTATGCCTGCCATTGCTGGGTGGCCTTCAAGCCACTGGTCCACATCACCTTGCTTGCATGACTTGCAAAGCCACTGTGCACATCCCGGTTCTGCATGCCACGCCTTCACTGGGTCCACGGATCATCTGCACCCTTCAAGCCACTGCGCACTTACCTTGCCTGCATGCACCTTCAAGCCACTGCTCCACAAAATCACCTTGTGCATTGCTGCGCACCTTTCAAGCCCCACTGGCTCCAATCACCTGGTCCCACATCCCACCTTGCTGCATGCACCTTCAAGCCACTGGTCCACATCACCTTGCTGCACACGCCTTCCACCACTGGTCACACATTGCTGCATGCACCTTCAAGCCACTGGTCCACACATCACCTTGCCTGCATGCACCTTCAAGCACTGGTCCAAAATCAACCTTGCTGCATTTGCACCTTCAAGCCACTGGTCCACATCACCTTGCTGCATGCACTTCAAGCACTGGTCTCCACATTCACCCTTGCTGCCATGCACCTTCGCGTAAAGCCACTGGTCCACATCCCTTAGCTGCATTCCCTCAAGCATCACCACCTTGCTGCATGCACCTTCAAGCCACTGGTCCAACATCACCTTGCTGCATGCACCTTCAACCTTCAAGCCACTGTCCACATCACCTTGCTGCATGCACCTTCCAAGCCACACTGCTCCACCATCACTTTGTCCACATCACCTTGCTGCATGCACCTTCAAGCACTGGTCCACATCACCTTTGCTGCATTCACCTTGGTCACAACCTTCTGCCACCTTCAAGCCAGCTGGTCCACATTCACCTCCCATGCTGCATGGCACCTTCAAGCCACTGGTCCACATCACCCTTGCTGCATTGCACCTTCAAGCCACTGGTCCACATCACCCTTGCTGCATTGCACCTTCTGCACCTTCAAGCCACTGGTCCACATCACCTTGCTGCATGCACCTTCAAGCCACTGGTCCACATCACCTTGCTGCATGCACCTTCAAGCCACTGGTCCACATCACCTTGCTGCATGCACCTTCAAGCCACTGGTCCACATCACCTTTGCTGCATGCACCTTCAAGCCACTGGTCCACATCACCTTGCTGCATGCCACCTTCATTCACCTTCACTTGCAAAAAGCCACTGTCCACATCCACCTTGCTGCATGCACCTTCAAGCCACTGGTCCACGATCACCTTGCTGCATGCACCTTCAAAGCTGTCCACAACTGTCCACATCAAACCTTGCTGCCTGCACCTTCAAGCCAACTGGTCCACATCACCTTGCTGCATGCACCTTGCTGCATGCCCTTCAAGCTTTTGCTGCATGCCTTCAATGCCACTGTCACATCAGCCTTGCTGCTGCACTGGTCCACACATCACCTGCTGCATGCACGTTCATAGCCACTGGTCCACATCACCTTGCTGCATGCACCTTCAAGCCACTGGTCCACTGTTCCATCACTTCTGCCTGCAGCACCTGCCCTTCAAGCGCCTTGCGCACTTTTTCCCCCAAACCAACTCGGTCCACATACACCTTTGCTGCACCTTCAACCACTCTCCACATCACCTTCTCATGCACCTTCAAGCCTCACCTTGCTGCAGCATCACCTTCAAGCCCACTCGTCCACATCACCTTGCATGCACCTTCAACCCACTGCACCACCTGCAAGCCACTGCACCCTCCACATCACCTTGCCACACACCCGCTGCTGCACCTCAAGCCCACTCAATCACCTTGCCACTTCATACCAACTGTCCACATCACCTTGCTGCATGCACCTGCATGGTCTAACACATCACCTTCTGCACCTTCAAAGCCACTGGTCCACATCACCTTGCCTGCATGCACCTTCAAGCCACTGTCCACATCACCTTGCTGCATGCACCTTCAAGCCACTGGTCACATCACCGCTGCATGCACCTTCAAGCCACTGGTCCAATCACCTTGCTTGCATGCACCTTCCAACCACTGGCCACTCACCTTGCTCATGCACCTTCAAGCCACATCACTTGCTGCATGCACATTCAAGGCACTGGTCCACATTGCTGCATGCACCTTCAAGCAAAATGCCACTGTCCACATCACCTTGCTGCATGCACCAAGCATTTCAAAGCCATGGTCCACATCACCTTGCTGCATGCACCTTCAGCATCCACATCACCTTTGCTGCATGCACCTTCAAGCCACTGTCCACATCACATACAACTTGCTGCATGCACCTTCAAGCCACTCTTCCAACATCACCTGCTGCATCCCAAGCATCACCTTGCTGCATGCACTTCAAGCCACTGGTCCACACACATGCTGCCCTGTGCTGCATGCACCTTCAAGCCATGCTCCACATCACCTATGCTGCATGCACACTTCAAGCCCACTGGTTCCACATCACCTTGCTGCATGCACCGAGCCACTTCCAATCCCTGCCACTTAACAAGACTGTCCACAATCACCTTGCTGCATGCACCTTCAAGCCACTTCCACAAAAAGCCATCACCTTGCTGACATGCGCATGCCCTCTACCTTCACACGACCAACATGGTTGCATTTGCACAAAGCACTCACATACGACCATTGCGCATGCACCTTCAAGCACTGGTCCACATCACCTTGCCTGCGCATGCACCTTCAATCAACGCTGCACTGCGTCCACATACCTTGCTGCATGCACCTTAACAAAGGACCTTGGTACCACAATCACCTCGCATGCACCTTCAAGCCACTGGTCCACATCACCTTGCTGTCATGCACCTTCAAGATGGTCCACTGGGCATCCAAGCATCACCTTGCTGCATGCACCTTCAAGCCACTGGTCCACATCACCTTGCTGCATGCACCTTCAAGCCACTGGTTCCACACATCACCTGCTTGCATGCACCTTTCAAGCCACTAGTCCACATCACCTTGCTGCATGCACCTTCAAGCCACTCGGTCCACATCACCTTGCTGCATGCACCTTCAAAGCCACTGGTCCACATCACCTTGCTGCATGCCACCTTCAACGTTAAGCCACTGGTCCACATCACCTTGCTGCATGCACTTCTCCACTGGTCCAGCCTGCACTTCAAGCCACTGCACATCACCTTGCTGCATGCCACCATATCACCTGCTCAGCACCTCACAGCTGCATGCACCTTCAAGCCACTGGTCCACATCACCTTCTGCATGCCCTTCAAAGCTTCACATATCAAGCGATCCAACCACTGCCCATCCACATCACCTCTGCGATGCACCTTCAACCACTGGTCCAACATGCTGCATGCACAGAGCCACTCACATCACTTGCTGCATGCACCTTCAAGCCACTGGTCCACATCACCTTGCTGCATGCACCTTCAAGCACTGCCACATCACCTTCTGCATTCTTCCACCTCAACCACTGGCCACAATCACCTTCACCTCAAGCATGTGCCACATCACTTCAAAGCTGACATCACCCTGCATTCAAGCCACGCGCAGCACCTGCATGGTCCACATCACCGCACGTTCAAGCACTGTCCCACAAGTCACATCACCTATCCACAATCACCTTCTGCTATCACCTCAACCACTTCCACAGCATGGCCCTTCAAGCCACTGGTCCACATCACCTTGCTGCATCCACTTCAACCACTTCCACATCACCTTGCATTCCTTCAAGCCACTGGTCCACATTGCTGCATGCACCTTTCAAGCCACTGGTCGCTGCCAGCACTGGTCCATCACCTGCTGCATTCACCTGCTGCAAGCCACTGGTCACATAACCTGCTGCCACCTTCAACACTCCACATCACTTCTGCATGCATGCAATCTTCTGCCACTTCAAAGGTCCACATACCTGCTGCATGCACCTTAATGCCACTGGTTCACATCTTATCCCTTTCAAAACACTGGTCCACATCACATTGCTGCATCCATGCCTTCAAGCCACTGTTCTCATTGCGCATGCACCTTTCAAAGCCAACTTCACCTTCCGCATGCACTGCACATCACCTTGCTGTGCATGCCACCCCACATTCTGCATGCACCTTCAAGCCACGGTCCACATGACCACATCAACCTCCTGGGCACCCCTTGTGTCCACACACCTGCTGCATTGCCACTGCGTCACAGCCAATTCCAATCCCACTGTCACTGGTTCACCTACCATTAGCTGCATGCACCTTCAAGCCACTCCACATCACCTGGTCCACCTCAACCACTCACCTTTCTCATCACCTTCAAACCACTTCCACATCACCTTCTGCATGCACCTTCAAGCCACTGGTCCACATCACCTTTGCTGCATGCACCTTCAAGCCCACTGACCACATCAATTGCCTTGCATGCACCTTTCAAGCCACTGGCCACATCACCTTGCTGCATGCACCTTCAGCCACTGGTCCACATCACCTTTGCTGCATGCCACCTTCAAGCCACTGCAGTCCACATCACCTTGCTGCATGCACCTTCAAGCCCACTCCCTTCTGGTCAAGCACTGGCCATCACCTTGCTGCATGCTGCTGCACCTTCAGCCAAAACTGGTCCACATCACCTTGCTGCCAACATTCACCTTCTGATGCACCTTCAAGCCACTGGTCCACCACCTTCATCACCTTGCTGCATTTGCACCTTCAAGCCCTGGTCCACATCACCTTGCTGCATGCACCTTCAATCCACTGCCAACATCACCTTGCTGCATGCACTTTCAAGCAGCACTTCCAAGGGTCCACATCACCTTGCTGCATGCACCTTCAAGCCACTGGTCCAATCACCTTGCTGCATGCACCTTCACTTGCTGGCATGCCACTGCGTCGGTCCACATCACCTTGCTGCACCTTCAAGCCACTGGTCCACATCCACCTTGCTGGCATGCACTTCAAGCCACTCACTTGCCATGCACCTTCACCTTCTCACCTTGCATGCCTTCACATGGACAACATCACCTTGCTGCATGCACCTTTCAAGCCACTGGTCCACATTGCAATGCCTTCAAGCCAACTGCACCTTCAACCACTGTCATCACCGTTGCATGCACTTGGCAAGCCAAAGCTGGTCATCCCTTGCAAGCCACTGCTGGCACATCACCCGCTGCATGCACCTCCCAAGCACTGGTCCACATCACCTTGCTGCATCACCTTCAAGCCACTGGTCACAGACAACCTGTGCTAAGCTTCAAGCTGCATCACCTGCACGGCCCTTCAAGCCAACTTCAAACATCACCTTGCACTCTTCAAGCCACTGCCGTCCACATCACCTTGCTGCATGCACCTTCAAGCCACTGGTCTCCACAACATCACCTTGCTGCATGCACCTTCAAGCCACTCCACCCATCACCTTGCTGCATGCACCTTCAGCACTGGTCCACATCACTTTGCTGCATGCACCTTCAAGCACTGGTCCACATCACCTTTGCATTTCAAGCCACTGCGTGCCACATTGTCAATGCACTTGCTGCATGGACTGCCACATACCTGCTCATGCACCACCTTCTAAGCACATGCTCAGCATCAAGCTGCCACTGTCCACAATCACCTTGCTGCATGCACCTTCAAGCCACTGCGCGCATGCACTTCACGCACCCAATTCCTGCTGCATGCACTTGCCACTGCATGCATGCCTTCAAGCACTGGTCCACATGCTGCATGCCGTCAAGGCCACTGTCGACATACTTGCTTGCAGCACCACATCGCTTCTCATGCACGTCCACACACTTGCAACCTTCAAGCCACTGGTCCACATCACCTTGCTGCATGCACCTTCAAGCCAGCATGGTCTTCCACATTCACCTTGCTGCTGCACGCTGCACCTTCAAGCCTACTGGTCACACACACCCTCACGCTTGCTGCAGCACCTGCCACTGTCTTCACGCCACTCACCTTTCCGCATTGCACCTGCATGCCACGCCACATCACCTTGCCACTGCAGCACCTTCCACATCACCTTGCTGCATGCACCTCAAATAACCAACTGCCACTGGTCCACATCACCTTGCTGCATGCACCTTCAAGCCACTCTACCTGGTGTGCCTTCCAAGCAACTGGTCTACGATGCACCTTAGCTGAACACCACTGCTGCACCTTCAAGCACTGTCTCCACATCACCTTGCTGCATGCAACCTTCAACACATCAACCTAGCCACTGGTCACATCACCTTGCTTCAACCTCTCCCACATCCACCTGCATGCACTTCAAGCCACTGCCACTTCCACACACTTGACCACATCCCCCACTTCCACATCACCTCTGCTCACCTTCAAGCCATTCCACATCACCTTCTCATGCAAACCTTCAAAAGCCACTGTCCACATCACTTGCGCATCACCTTCGACAATCACCTTGCTGCATGCACCTTCAAGCCATGGTCCACATCACCTTGCTGCATGCACCTTCAGCCACTGGCCACATCCACATCAGACTTCGCTGCATGCACCTTCAAGCCACTGGTCCACATCACCTTGCTGCATGCACCTTCAAGCCACTGGTCCACATCACCTTGCTGCATGCACTTCAAGCCACTGGTCCACATCACTTGTGGCATGCACCTTCAATCCACACATTACCTTGCTGCATGCACCTTCAAGCCACTGGTCCACATCACCTTGCTGCATGCACTTCAAGCACGTCCACATCACCTTGCTGCATTGCACCATTCTTGCTGCATGACACCTTCCACCTCACCTTGCTGCATGCCACCAACTGCGTCCACATCACCTTGCTGCATGCCCTTCAAAGCCACTGGTCACATCACCTTGCTGCTGCATTCAAGCACTAGGCCAATACCTTGCACATTCCAGCCACTGGTCACATGCACTCAGCACTGGTCACATCATTGCAAGCACACTTCAAGCCACTGTCCACATCACCTTGCTTGCACCAAGCCACTGTGCACCACACATCACCTTTGGCATGCAACCTTCACCTGGTCAAGGCACTGCATCACTTGCCACCTTCATTTGCAGCCCTCGGTCCACCATGCACCTCAAGGCATGCCACTGGTCCACATACCTTCTTGCTGGGCACCTGTGCTGCGAAGCCAGCTCCACATCACCTTTGTGCGGGCGCATGCACCTTCAAGCCACTGTCCACATGCACCTGCTGCATGCACCTTTCACATCACCTTGCTGCATGCATTCAAGCCACAACCACTGTTTCACAGCATGCACCTTCAGCCCACTGTCACCTCACCTTGCTGCATGCACCTTTCAACCACTGAGTCCACATCACCTTGCCATGCATGCACCTCAAGCCACTGGGTGCACACGGGGCTTTGCTGCAAGCCACTGTCCACGCTGCATGCACCTTCAAGCCACTGTCACATTGCCTGCTGCACTTCAAGCCACTGGTGCCACACTTGCCTGCACCTTCAAAGCTGCCATGCTTGCTGCACATCACCTTGCACTTCAAGCACTGGTCCACATCACCTTGCACTGGTCCACCTCAATGCACCTTCAAAGCCACTGCGTCCACATCACCTTGCTGCATGCACTTCAAGCCACTGGTCCAATCACCTTGCTGCATGCACCTTCAAGCCACTGTCCACATCACCTTTCTGCATCCACATCACCTTGCTGCATGCACCTTCAAGCCTGTCCACTGGTCCCTTGCGCGACATTCACCACTTCCACTATTCACCTTGCTGCATGCACCTTCAAGCCACTCTCACATCACCTCGTGGTACACATCACCTTCTGCATGCCACTTCAACACTGGTCGTCACATCACCTTTGCTGCATGCACCTTCAAGCCACTGGTAACAATCACCCTGCTGCACTGCCACTGTCCACATCACCTTGCTGCATGCACCTTCAAGCCACTGGTCCAACATCACCTTGCTGGAGTGACCCAACATTCAATGCACCTTCAAGCCCTGGTCGTGGGCACATTCACACTTGCTGCATCACCTTGCATGCCTTCAGCCCACTGGTCCACATGTCACATCACCTTGCTGCATGCACCTTCAAGCCACTGGTCCACATCACCTTGCTGCATGCACCTTCAAGCCACTGGACCACATCACCTTGCTGCATGCACCTTCAAGCCACTGGTCCACATCACCTTGCTGCATGCACCTTCAAGCCACTGGTCCACATCACCTTGCTGCATGCACCTCTAAGCCACTGGTCCACATCACCTTGCTGCATGCACCTTCAAGCCACTGGTCCACATCACCTTGCTGCATGCCACCTTCAAGCCACACCTGGTCCACATCACCCTTGCTGCATGCACCTTCAAGGTCCACATCACAACTTGCTGCATGCACCTTCAAGCCACTGGTCCACATCACCTTGCTGCATGCACCTTCAAGCCACTGGTCCACATTCACCTTGCTGCATGCATGCCACATCACCTTGCACCTTCAATCACCTTGCCACTGGTCCACATCACCTTGCTGCATGCACCTTCAAGCCACTGGTCCACATCACCTTGCTGCATGCACCTTCAAGCCACTGGTCCACATCACCTTGCTGCATGCCACCTTCAAGCCACTGGTCCACATCACCTTGCTGCATGCATCACCTTCAACCTTCAAGCCACTGGTCCACTTGCTGCATCACCCTTGCTGCATGCACCTTCAAGCCACTGGTCCACATCACCTTGCTTTCAACCCACTGCATGCACCTTCAAGCCACTGGTCCACATCACCTTGCTGCATGCACCTTCAAGCCACTGGTCCACATCACCTTGCACCGCAGAGGCCACGCGCAGCGAGTGCATGCACCTTCAAGCCACTGGTCCACATCACCTTGCTCACCTCAAGCATGCACATCTTCTGCAAGCCCACTTCCACTTATCACCTTGCGTCCAAGCATCACCTTGCTGCATGCACCTTCAAGCCATGGTCCACAATCACCTTGCTGCATGCACCTTCAACCTTCAAGCACTGGTCCACAAAACACCTTGCTGCATGCACCTTCAAAGCACTGGATCCACAATCACCTTAAGCTGCATGCACCTTCAAGCCACTGGTCCACATCACCTTGCTGCATGCACCTTCAAGCCACTGTCCACATCACTCTGACCACATTCAACCTTCCACATCACCTTGACTGCATGCACCTTCAAGCACTGTCCACATCACCTTGCTGCATGCACCTTCAAGCCACTTTTTTTGGTCCACATTCACCTTGCTGCAAATGCACCTTCAAGCCACTGGTCCATGCATTTCTATCACCTTGCTCATGCACCTTCAAGCCACTGTCCACATCACCTTGCTGCATGCACCTTCAAGCCACTGGTCCACATCACCTTGCTGCATGCACCCTTCAAGCCACTCACCTTGGGTCCACAAGCCCACTCACCTTGCTGCATGCACCTTTCAAGACCACCTCGTCCAACATCACCTGCTTCAAGCCTCACATTCACCTTGCTGCATGCACCTTCAAGCCCACTGCCACAATCCCACCTTGTCAAGCATCACATCTTGCCTGCATGCACGCTTCAAGCACCTGCCACCTCGCTCACATCACCTTGCTGCAATTGCCACCTTCAAGCCACTAGATCCACATCACCTTGCTGCATGCACCTTCAAGCCACTTCCACATCACCTTGCTGCATGCACCTTCAAGCCACTGTCCACATCACCTTGCTGCATGCATTCCAAGCCCACTGCGTCCACATCACCTCTGCCTGCCACCTCACCCCAGCCACTTGGTCCACATCACCTTGGCGATGCACCTCTAAGACACTCCGTTCCCACATCACCTTGCTGCATGCACCTTCAACCACTTCCAACATCACCTGCCACTGGTCCACATTTCACCTTGCTGCATGCACTTCAAGCCACTGTCCACCACCTGTCCACATCCTTCAGCCCACTTGGTCCTACATGCACCTTGCTGCAATCACCTTGCTTGCACCTTCAAGCCACTGGTCCACATCACCTTGCTGCATGTCACCTTTCAAGCCACTGGTCCAATCATCACCTTGCTGCATGCACCTTCAAGCCACTGGTCACATCACCTTGCTGCATGCACCTTCAAGCCACTGGTCCACATTCACCTTGCTGCATTAACAAGCAAAAAACCAAAAGGAAAGCACCTTCAAGCCACTGGTTCCACATCACCTTGCATGCACCTCAAGCCACTGGTCCACATCACCTTGCTGCATGCACCTTCAAGCCACTGGTCCACATTTGCACCTTGCTGCATACACCCTTCTTGCACCTTCAAGCCACTGGTCCACATCACCTTCTTCATTGCTGCATCATCTTGCTTCACCCTTCAAGCCACTTGGTCCACATCACCTTGCTGCATGCACCTTCAAGCCACTGGTCCACATCACCTGTGCCTGCATGCATCTCAATCCACGGTTTCAAGCCCTGGGTCCACATCACCTTCTCACCTGCTTCACCTTCTAGCCACTGGGTCACATATCACTCCACATAACTCATGCGGCTCACCTTCAAGCACGCGTTACCATCTATCGATCCTGCGCATGCACCTTCAATGGTCCACTATTCACCTTCTCACCTTGCTGCGATGGCACCTTTCAAGCCACTCGTCCACATCATCCTTTGCTGCATGCATTGCTGGTCCACATCACCTTGCAATTCAACCACTGGTTCCACACACTCTTGCTTCATGCATGCTCAAGCTTCAAGCCACTATGGTCCACATCATCTTTGCTGCATGCTACTCATATGCCACTCACATCCACATCCTCACCTTGCATTGCATGCTTCAACCACTGGTTCCACATTTCACCTGCACCTTGCTGGTTTCATTCATCACCCTTGCATTTCAATTTGCCACGTGTTTCGTCCACAATTCACCTTGCGTTTCATTGCACCTTCAAGCCACTTGGCCTGGTCCACATCACCTTGACTGCATGCACCTTCAAGCCACTGGTCTCACATTCACCTTGCTGCATGCACCTTCTAATTCCACTGCGTACCACATCACACCTTGCTTGCATGCCACCTTCAAGCGTCCACATCACTCGTTGCATGCGATTCCGTTTCAACACTGGTCCAACATCTTCTGCATGCATACCTCAAGCCACTGGTCCACATCACCTTGCTGGTCCATCACCTGCGCATGCACCTCAACCACTCCACATCACCTCATGCATCACCTTCAAAGCCACTGGCCACCACACCTTGTCCACTGCTGCATCATGCTTCAAGATCTCTTATCTGGTCCACATCACCTTGCTGCATGCATCACCTCTCAACACTTGGTCCACATCACCTTGCTGCATAGCACCGTCAAGCCACTGTCCACATTCACCTTCGCATCACCACCTTCAAGCCACTGCCAATCTGGCATGGCTGCACTTCAATCCACTGTCCCACATGCGCAGTCACTGCACATGCCACCTTCAAGCACTGGTCCACATCACCTTCGCATGCACTCTTCAAGCCACTGGTCCACATCACCTTGCTGCATGCACCTTCAAAGCCACTGGTCCACATCACGCTTGCTCATTGCATTGCACCTTCTAATCCACTGTGCCACATACACCTTGCGATGCATCCTTCAACCACTGGTCCAGCATCATGCCTGCTGCATTGCACCTTCAAGCACTGTGCTTCAAGCATCACGCTGCTTTCTATGCGCAGCCTTCTGCCTATGCAAACCTTCAAGCCAGGCACTGCGTTCAAGGCCACTCACCTTTCTCTCATCAAGTCCCACTTCCCACAATCTCTTGCTGCATGCACCTTCAAGCCACTGGTCCAACATCACCTTGCTGCATTGCCACCTTCAAGCCACGGTCCACCATCACCTTTGTCTGCCTTGCAACCCTTCAAGCCATTGGTCCACATCAACCTTGCTTGCATGCACCTTCAAGCCACTTGGTCCCACATCAACCTTGCCTGCATGGCACCTTCAAGCCACTGGTCCACCATCACCTGCTGCATGCACCTTCAAGCCACTGGTCCACATCACCTTGCTGCATCACCTTCAAGCACTGGTCACATCACCTTGCTGCATGCACCTTTCAAAGCCACTGGTGCCACATCACCTTGCTGCATGCACCCTTCAAGCCACTGGTTCCACATTCACCTTGCTGCATGCACCTTCAAGCCACTGGTCCACATCACCTTGCTGCATTGCACCTTCAAAGGCCACTTGGTCCACATACCTCCTGCTGCATTGCACCTTCAAGCCACTGTCCACATATCACCTTGCTGCATGCACCTTTCCAAGCCACTGGTCCACATCACCTTGCTGCATGCAACCTTCAAGCCACTGGTCCACATCACCCTTGCTGCATGCACTTCAAAGCCACTGTCCACATCACCCTTTGCTGCATGCACCTTCAAGCCACTGGTCCACATCCACCTTGTTATGCTGCATGCACCTTTCAAGCCACTGGTTCCACATTCACCTGCTGCAATGCACCTTCAAGCCACTGGTCCAATCACCTTGCTGCATGCAACCTTCCCAAGCCACTGGTCCACATCCACCTTGCTGCATGCACCTTCCAAGCCACTAAGGCTCCACATCAACTTGCATGCATGCACTTCAAGGCCACTGGTCCAAAAACATCACCTTGTGCATGCACCTTCAAGCCACTGGTCCACATCACCTTGCTGCAGTGCACCTCAAGCCACTGGTTCCACATTCACCATTGCTGCATGCACCTTCAACCACTGTCCACATCACCTTCTGCATGCCCTTTCCAAGCCACTTGTCCACATCACCTTGGCTAGCATGCACCTTCAAGCCATGGTTCCACATCACCTTGCTGCATGCAACCTTCAAGCCACTGGTCCACATCACCTGCTGCATGCACCTTCAAGCCCACTGGTCCACACTCACCTTTGCTGCATGGCACCCTTTCAAGCCCACTGGTCCACATCACCTTGCCTCATGCACCCTTCAAGCCACTGGTCCACATCACCCTTGCTGCATGCACCTTCAAGCCCCACTGGTCCACATCAAACCCTTGCTGCATGCAACTTCGAAGCACTGGTCCACATCACCTTGCTGCATGCAACCTTCAAGCCACTGGTCCACATCACCTTGCTGCATCACCTTCAAGCCACTGGTCCACATCACCTTGCTGCATTGCACCCTTCAAGCCACTGTCCACATCAACACTTGCCGCATGCACCTTAAGCCCACTGGTCCACATCACCTTGCTGCATGGCACCTTCAAGCCACTGTCATCACCTGCTGCATGACCTTCAAGCCACTGGTCCACATCACCTTGGCTGCATGCACCTTCAAGCCACTGGTCCACATCACCTTGCGCATGCACCTTCAAGCCACTGGTCCACATCACCTTGCTGCCATGCAACCTTTCAAGCCACTGGTGCCACATCACCTTGCTGCAGCACCTTCAAGCCACTGGTCCACATCACCTTCTGCATGCACCTTCAAAGCCACTGGTGTCCACATCACCTTGCTGCATGCACCTTCAAGCCCACCTGGTTTCCCACATCTACCTTTGCTGCATGCACCTTCAAGCCCACTGCGTCCACCATCACCTTGCTGCCATTTGCAGCCTTCAAGCCACTGGAGGGCCACATCAACTTGCTGCATGCCACCTTCAAGCCACTGGTTCCACATTCACCTTCTGGGCATGCACCTTCAAGCCACTGCCGTCCACACTACCTTGCTGCATTGCACCTTTCAAGCCACTGGTCCACATCACCTTGCTGCATGCACCTTCAAGCACTGGTCCACATCACCTTGCTGCATGCCACCTTCAGCCACTTGGTCCACATACCTATGCTGCATGCACCTTCAAGCCACGGCCACATCACCTTGCCTGCATGGCACCTCAAAGCCACTGGCCACATCCACCTTGCTGCCATGCACCTTCAAGGGAACCAACTGGTCCACATCACCTTGCCGCTGCATGCACCTTCAAGCCACCTTGGTACCACATCACCTTGCTGCGCATGGCACCTTCAAGCCCACTGTGGCCAACATCACCTTGCTGCATGCACCTTCAAGCACACTGGTCCACATCAACCTTGCTGCATGCACCTTCAAGCCACTTGGTCCCACATCCACCTTGCTGACACCTTCAGAGCCACTGCGTCCACCATCACCTGCTGCATGCACCTTCAAGCCACTGCGTCCAACATCACCTTGCTAGCATGGCACCTTCAAGCCACTGCGTCCACATCACCTTGCTGCATGCACCTTTCAAGCACTTTCCCACATCACCTGTGCTGCATGACCTTCAAGCCCACTGGCCACATACCTTGCTGCATGCACCCTTCAAGCCACTGGTCCACATCACCTTGCTGCATCACCTTCAAGCGCACTGGTCCACATCACCTTGCTGCATGCCACCTCTAAGCCACCTGGTCGCACATCACCTTGCTGCATGCACCTTTTCAACCACTGTCACATCACCTTGCTGCATGCACCTTCAAGCCCACTGGTCCACATCACCTTGCTGCATGCACCTTCAAGCCACTTGGTCCACCATCACCTTGCTGCTGCACCTTCAAGCCACTGGAACCACGATCACCTTTGCTGATGCACTTCAAGCCACTGTCCACATCACCTTGCTGCATAGCACCTTCAAGCCCACTGGTCCACATCACCGCGCAGGCCACCTTCAAGCCATGGTCCCAATCACCTTGCGTGCATGCACCTTCAAGCCATCTGTCCACATCACTTGCTGCATGCACCCTTCAAGCCACTGGTCCAACATCGACCGTTGTGCTGCATGCACCTG
>JAJSRW010000532.1:0-2500 GCA_022414725.1 Microglena sp. YARC
ATCTAACCAGTGGGGGGTCTACTCTATCGATCCATCACCATCAACCGTATCACTTTCAGCCACCATCACCATGTGCTACCATCAACCCATCCACTCGATCACCAGTTGCACCATCGCCATGCAGCCTGCGCCATCACCTCCACGTACACCATTCGACCAGCACTCATTCATTGTCCAGTCACCATGCACCTGATCACCATTCACGGTATGCTGAAGCGTATCGTACCATTACACATCAAATCACCATCATCAACTCGATGCGACCAATCACCATCACATTCACCATCATCTATCACGGATCACGCATCCCATCAACCTTCACATCGCTTACATCACCATTCACCATCACCATCAGGCGCAATCACCAACCATCTACCACTCACCCATCACATCACCATCAACCATCAATGACCCCACATCACCTATCACCATCAACCTATCACCTCTAATTACGCATCACCATCACCAATGTCCATCACCATCCCGGATCACCATCACCAATCACCATCACGCCATCACGAATCATACCATACACCATCACCATCACCATCACGCACAATACCATCACCTATCGACTGATCACCCACCTCAACCGATCACCATCACCATCACCCACCATCACCATCACCATCACCATCCACCAATTCCACACATCACCTCATCACCATCACCATCACCCTCACTCATCACCATTCAACACACATCACCAGTTACCATCAGCACCACACCATTCAACTCGAGATTTCACATGACACCGGATCACCAATCACTCATCAACCATCACCATCAACCATCGACTATGCTACCAATTATCACCAATCAACCATTCACCAAATATCATTTATCGACGCAATCACCTGATCCACATCACGCGATGCGACATCACCATCAGCGCCATCACCATCGACCACCCATCACCATCAACCATCACCATCAGCCATCACCATCACTAACCATCACCTTAAGCCATCGCACCATCACCTCCACCAATCACCTCTCATCATCCACTCATCTATGCACCATTCACCATCATCCAGGCTCACCACGACCATTCGACCATCGACCGTAATCACTGCTATCAATGGTCACCATCACCATCTACCATCGCACCACACCATCACCATCATTCAGGCGCTATCACGAAGTGCACACAGGTGAGTTGTTAAGCACTTCATTTCGAATTCTCACCTACCTGCCACCACTCACCAATCACCGGCATCACCATCACCATCACCATCACCATCAAACCATCACCATCACCAACCATCACCATCACCATCACCACTCACCATCACCATTCACCCATCACCCATGCACCGATCACCATCATCCATCACCATCACCATCACCATCACAATCCATCGATCATCACCATCACCATCACACCATCACCATCACCATCACCATCACCATCACCATCACCATCACCATCACCACCATCACCATCACCATCACCATCACCATCACCAAATCACCATCACATCATCACCATGCACCATTCACCATCACCGCACACATCACCATCACCATTCACCATCACCATCACCATCACCATTCACCATCACCATCACATCATCACCATCACCACCATCACCATCACCACCATCACCATACCATCACCATCACCATCACCATCACCATCACCATGTCACATCACATCACCGATCCATCAACCCATCACCATCACCAACCATGCACCATCACCATCACCATCACTCACCCGATCACATCACCATCACCACATCACCATCACCATCACCATCACCAGTCACCATCACCACTCACCATCACCAAATCACCATCACCAACACCATCACCATCACATTCACATCACCATCACCATCACCATCACCATCACCATCACCATCACCATCACCATCACCATCACCATCACCATCAACCATTCACCATCACCAATCACCATCACCATCACCCTCACCATCACCATCACCATCACCATCACCATCACCATCACCATCACCATCACCATCACCATCACCATCACCATCACCATCACCATCACCATCACCATCACCATCACCATCACCATCACCCATCACCATCACCATCACCATCACCATCACCATCACCATCAACCATCACCATCACCATCACCATCACCATCACCATCACCATCACCATTCACCATCACCATCACCATCACCATCACATCACCATCACCATCACCATCACCATCACCATCACCATCACCATCACCATCACCATCACCATCACCATCACCATCACCATCACCATCACCATCACCATCACCATCACCATCACCATCACCATCACCCATCACATCACCATCACCATCACCATCACCATCACCATCACCATCACCATCACCATCACCATCACCATCACCATCACCATCACCATCACATTCACCATCACCATCACCATCACCATCACCATCACCATCACCATCACCATCACCATCACCATCACCATCACCATCACCATCACCCTCACCATCACCATCACCATCACCATCATC
>JAJSRW010000532.1:7500-57526 GCA_022414725.1 Microglena sp. YARC
CCATCACCATCACCATCACCATCACCATCACCATCACCATCACCATCACCATCACCATCACCATCACCATCACCATCACCATCACCATCACCATCACCATCACCATCACCATCACCATCACCATCACCATCACCATCACCATCACCATCACCATCACCATCACCATCACCATCACCATCACCATCACCATCACCATCACCATCACCATCACCATCACCATCACCATCACCATCACCATCACCATCACCATCACCATCACCATCACCATCACCATCACCATCACCATCACCATCACCATCACCATCACCATCACCATCACCATCACCATCACCATCACCATCACCATCACCATCACCATCACCATCACCATCACCATCACCATCACCATCACCATCACCATCACCATCACCATCACCATCACCATCACCATCACCATCACCATCACCATCACCATCACCATCACCATCACCATCACCATCACCATCACCATCACCATCACCATCACCATCACCATCACCATCACCATCACCATCACCATCACCATCACCATCACCATCACCATCACCATCACCATCACCATCACCATCACCATCACCATCACCATCACCATCACCATCACCATCACCATCACCATCACCATCACCATCACCATCACCATCACCATCACCATCACCATCACCATCACCATCACCATCACCATCACCATCACCATCACCATCACCATCACCATCACCATCACCATCACCATCACCATCACCATCACCATCACCATCACCATCACCATCACCATCACCATCACCATCACCATCACCATCACCATCACCATCACCATCACCATCACCATCACCATCACCATCACCATCACCATCACCATCACCATCACCATCACCATCACCATCACCATCACCATCACCATCACCATCACCATCACCATCACCATCACCATCACCATCACCATCACCATCACCATCACCATCACCATCACCATCACCATCACCATCACCATCACCATCACCATCACCATCACCATCACCATCACCATCACCATCACCATCACCATCACCATCACCATCACCATCACCATCACCATCACCATCACCATCACCATCACCATCACCATCACCATCACCATCACCATCACCATCACCATCACCATCACCATCACCATCACCATCACCATCACCATCACCATCACCATCACCATCACCATCACCATCACCATCACCATCACCATCACCATCACCATCACCATCACCATCACCATCACCATCACCATCACCATCACCATCACCATCACCATCACCATCACCATCACCATCACCATCACCATCACCATCACCATCACCATCACCATCACCATCACCATCACCATCACCATCACCATCACCATCACCATCACCATCACCATCACCATCACCATCACCATCACCATCACCATCACCATCACCATCACCATCACCATCACCATCACCATCACCATCACCATCACCATCACCATCACCATCACCATCACCATCACCATCACCATCACCATCACCATCACCATCACCATCACCATCACCATCACCATCACCATCACCATCACCATCACCATCACCATCACCATCACCATCACCATCACCATCACCATCACCATCACCATCACCATCACCATCACCATCACCATCACCATCACCATCACCATCACCATCACCATCACCATCACCATCACCATCACCATCACCATCACCATCACCATCACCATCACCATCACCATCACCATCACCATCACCATCACCATCACCATCACCATCACCATCACCATCACCATCACCATCACCATCACCATCACCATCACCATCACCATCACCATCACCATCACCATCACCATCACCATCACCATCACCATCACCATCACCATCACCATCACCATCACCATCACCATCACCATCACCATCACCATCACCATCACCATCACCATCACCATCACCATCACCATCACCATCACCATCACCATCACCATCACCATCACCATCACCATCACCATCACCATCACCATCACCATCACCATCACCATCACCATCACCATCACCATCACCATCACCATCACCATCACCATCACCATCACCATCACCATCACCATCACCATCACCATCACCATCACCATCACCATCACCATCACCATCACCATCACCATCACCATCACCATCACCATCACCATCACCATCACATCACCATCACCATCACCATCACCATCACCATCACCATCACCATCACCATCACCATCACCATCACCATCACCATCACCATCACCATCACCATCACCATCACCATCACCATCACCATCACCATCACCATCACCATCACCATCACCATCACCATCACCATCACCATCACCATCACCATCACCATCACCATCACCATCACCATCACCATCACCATCACCATCACCATCACCATCACCATCACCATCACCATCACCATCACCATCACCATCACCATCACCATCACCATCACCATCACCATCACCATCACCATCACCATCACCATCACCATCACCATCACCATCACCATCACCATCACCATCACCATCACCATCACCATCACCATCACCATCACCATCACCATCACCATCACCATCACCATCACCATCACCATCACCATCACCATCACCATCACCATCACCATCACCATCACCATCACCATCACCATCACCATCACCATCACCATCACCATCACCATCACCATCACCATCACCATCACCATCACCATCACCATCACCATCACCATCACCATCACCATCACCATCACCATCACCATCACCATCACCATCACCATCACCATCACCATCACCATCACCATCACCATCACCATCACCATCACCATCACCATCACCATCACCATCACCATCACCATCACCATCACCATCACCATCACCATCACCATCACCATCACCATCACCATCACCATCACCATCACCATCACCATCACCATCACCATCACCATCACCATCACCATCACCATCACCATCACCATCACCATCACCATCACCATCACCATCACCATCACCATCACCATCACCATCACCATCACCATCACCATCACCATCACCATCACCATCACCATCACCATCACCATCACCATCACCATCACCATCACCATCACCATCACCATCACCATCACCATCACCATCACCATCACCATCACCATCACCATCACCATCACCATCACCATCACCATCACCATCACCATCACCATCACCATCACCATCACCATCACCATCACCATCACCATCACCATCACCATCACCATCACCATCACCATCACCATCACCATCACCATCACCATCACCATCACCATCACCATCACCATCACCATCACCATCACCATCACCATCACCATCACCATCACCATCACCATCACCATCACCATCACCATCACCATCACCATCACCATCACCATCACCATCACCATCACCATCACCATCACCATCACCATCACCATCACCATCACCATCACCATCACCATCACCATCACCATCACCATCACCATCACCATCACCATCACCATCACCATCACCATCACCATCACCATCACCATCACCATCACCATCACCATCACCATCACCATCACCATCACCATCACCATCACCATCACCATCACCATCACCATCACCATCACCATCACCATCACCATCACCATCACCATCACCATCACCATCACCATCACCATCACCATCACCATCACCATCACCATCACCATCACCATCACCATCACCATCACCATCACCATCACCATCACCATCACCATCACCATCACCATCACCATCACCATCACCATCACCATCACCATCACCATCACCATCACCATCACCATCACCATCACCATCACCATCACCATCACCATCACCATCACCATCACCATCACCATCACCATCACCATCACCATCACCATCACCATCACCATCACCATCACCATCACCATCACCATCACCATCACCATCACCATCACCATCACCATCACCATCACCATCACCATCACCATCACCATCACCATCACCATCACCATCACCATCACCATCACCATCACCATCACCATCACCATCACCATCACCATCACCATCACCATCACCATCACCATCACCATCACCATCACCATCACCATCACCATCACCATCACCATCACCATCACCATCACCATCACCATCACCATCACCATCACCATCACCATCACCATCACCATCACCATCACCATCACCATCACCATCACCATCACCATCACCATCACCATCACCATCACCATCACCATCACCATCACCATCACCATCACCATCACCATCACCATCACCATCACCATCACCATCACCATCACCATCACCATCACCATCACCATCACCATCACCATCACCATCACCATCACCATCACCATCACCATCACCATCACCATCACCATCACCATCACCATCACCATCACCATCACCATCACCATCACCATCACCATCACCATCACCATCACCATCACCATCACCATCACCATCACCATCACCATCACCATCACCATCACCATCACCATCACCATCACCATCACCATCACCATCACCATCACCATCACCATCACCATCACCATCACCATCACCATCACCATCACCATCACCATCACCATCACCATCACCATCACCATCACCATCACCATCACCATCACCATCACCATCACCATCACCATCACCATCACCATCACCATCACCATCACCATCACCATCACCATCACCATCACCATCACCATCACCATCACCATCACCATCACCATCACCATCACCATCACCATCACCATCACCATCACCATCACCATCACCATCACCATCACCATCACCATCACCATCACCATCACCATCACCATCACCATCACCATCACCATCACCATCACCATCACCATCACCATCACCATCACCATCACCATCACCATCACCATCACCATCACCATCACCATCACCATCACCATCACCATCACCATCACCATCACCATCACCATCACCATCACCATCACCATCACCATCACCATCACCATCACCATCACCATCACCATCACCATCACCATCACCATCACCATCACCATCACCATCACCATCACCATCACCATCACCATCACCATCACCATCACCATCACCATCACCATCACCATCACCATCACCATCACCATCACCATCACCATCACCATCACCATCACCATCACCATCACCATCACCATCACCATCACCATCACCATCACCATCACCATCACCATCACCATCACCATCACCATCACCATCACCATCACCATCACCATCACCATCACCATCACCATCACCATCACCATCACCATCACCATCACCATCACCATCACCATCACCATCACCATCACCATCACCATCACCATCACCATCACCATCACCATCACCATCACCATCACCATCACCATCACCATCACCATCACCATCACCATCACCATCACCATCACCATCACCATCACCATCACCATCACCATCACCATCACCATCACCATCACCATCACCATCACCATCACCATCACCATCACCATCACCATCACCATCACCATCACCATCACCATCACCATCACCATCACCATCACCATCACCATCACCATCACCATCACCATCACCATCACCATCACCATCACCATCACCATCACCATCACCATCACCATCACCATCACCATCACCATCACCATCACCATCACCATCACCATCACCATCACCATCACCATCACCATCACCATCACCATCACCATCACCATCACCATCACCATCACCATCACCATCACCATCACCATCACCATCACCATCACCATCACCATCACCATCACCATCACCATCACCATCACCATCACCATCACCATCACCATCACCATCACCATCACCATCACCATCACCATCACCATCACCATCACCATCACCATCACCATCACCATCACCATCACCATCACCATCACCATCACCATCACCATCACCATCACCATCACCATCACCATCACCATCACCATCACCATCACCATCACCATCACCATCACCATCACCATCACCATCACCATCACCATCACCATCACCATCACCATCACCATCACCATCACCATCACCATCACCATCACCATCACCATCACCATCACCATCACCATCACCATCACCATCACCATCACCATCACCATCACCATCACCATCACCATCACCATCACCATCACCATCACCATCACCATCACCATCACCATCACCATCACCATCACCATCACCATCACCATCACCATCACCATCACCATCACCATCACCATCACCATCACCATCACCATCACCATCACCATCACCATCACCATCACCATCACCATCACCATCACCATCACCATCACCATCACCATCACCATCACCATCACCATCACCATCACCATCACCATCACCATCACCATCACCATCACCATCACCATCACCATCACCATCACCATCACCATCACCATCACCATCACCATCACCATCACCATCACCATCACCATCACCATCACCATCACCATCACCATCACCATCACCATCACCATCACCATCACCATCACCATCACCATCACCATCACCATCACCATCACCATCACCATCACCATCACCATCACCATCACCATCACCATCACCATCACCATCACCATCACCATCACCATCACCATCACCATCACCATCACCATCACCATCACCATCACCATCACCATCACCATCACCATCACCATCACCATCACCATCACCATCACCATCACCATCACCATCACCATCACCATCACCATCACCATCACCATCACCATCACCATCACCATCACCATCACCATCACCATCACCATCACCATCACCATCACCATCACCATCACCATCACCATCACCATCACCATCACCATCACCATCACCATCACCATCACCATCACCATCACCATCACCATCACCATCACCATCACCATCACCATCACCATCACCATCACCATCACCATCACCATCACCATCACCATCACCATCACCATCACCATCACCATCACCATCACCATCACCATCACCATCACCATCACCATCACCATCACCATCACCATCACCATCACCATCACCATCACCATCACCATCACCATCACCATCACCATCACCATCACCATCACCATCACCATCACCATCACCATCACCATCACCATCACCATCACCATCACCATCACCATCACCATCACCATCACCATCACCATCACCATCACCATCACCATCACCATCACCATCACCATCACCATCACCATCACCATCACCATCACCATCACCATCACCATCACCATCACCATCACCATCACCATCACCATCACCATCACCATCACCATCACCATCACCATCACCATCACCATCACCATCACCATCACCATCACCATCACCATCACCATCACCATCACCATCACCATCACCATCACCATCACCATCACCATCACCATCACCATCACCATCACCATCACCATCACCATCACCATCACCATCACCATCACCATCACCATCACCATCACCATCACCATCACCATCACCATCACCATCACCATCACCATCACCATCACCATCACCATCACCATCACCATCACCATCACCATCACCATCACCATCACCATCACCATCACCATCACCATCACCATCACCATCACCATCACCATCACCATCACCATCACCATCACCATCACCATCACCATCACCATCACCATCACCATCACCATCACCATCACCATCACCATCACCATCACCATCACCATCACCATCACCATCACCATCACCATCACCATCACCATCACCATCACCATCACCATCACCATCACCATCACCATCACCATCACCATCACCATCACCATCACCATCACCATCACCATCACCATCACCATCACCATCACCATCACCATCACCATCACCATCACCATCACCATCACCATCACCATCACCATCACCATCACCATCACCATCACCATCACCATCACCATCACCATCACCATCACCATCACCATCACCATCACCATCACCATCACCATCACCATCACCATCACCATCACCATCACCATCACCATCACCATCACCATCACCATCACCATCACCATCACCATCACCATCACCATCACCATCACCATCACCATCACCATCACCATCACCATCACCATCACCATCACCATCACCATCACCATCACCATCACCATCACCATCACCATCACCATCACCATCACCATCACCATCACCATCACCATCACCATCACCATCACCATCACCATCACCATCACCATCACCATCACCATCACCATCACCATCACCATCACCATCACCATCACCATCACCATCACCATCACCATCACCATCACCATCACCATCACCATCACCATCACCATCACCATCACCATCACCATCACCATCACCATCACCATCACCATCACCATCACCATCACCATCACCATCACCATCACCATCACCATCACCATCACCATCACCATCACCATCACCATCACCATCACCATCACCATCACCATCACCATCACCATCACCATCACCATCACCATCACCATCACCATCACCATCACCATCACCATCACCATCACCATCACCATCACCATCACCATCACCATCACCATCACCATCACCATCACCATCACCATCACCATCACCATCACCATCACCATCACCATCACCATCACCATCACCATCACCATCACCATCACCATCACCATCACCATCACCATCACCATCACCATCACCATCACCATCACCATCACCATCACCATCACCATCACCATCACCATCACCATCACCATCACCATCACCATCACCATCACCATCACCATCACCATCACCATCACCATCACCATCACCATCACCATCACCATCACCATCACCATCACCATCACCATCACCATCACCATCACCATCACCATCACCATCACCATCACCATCACCATCACCATCACCATCACCATCACCATCACCATCACCATCACCATCACCATCACCATCACCATCACCATCACCATCACCATCACCATCACCATCACCATCACCATCACCATCACCATCACCATCACCATCACCATCACCATCACCATCACCATCACCATCACCATCACCATCACCATCACCATCACCATCACCATCACCATCACCATCACCATCACCATCACCATCACCATCACCATCACCATCACCATCACCATCACCATCACCATCACCATCACCATCACCATCACCATCACCATCACCATCACCATCACCATCACCATCACCATCACCATCACCATCACCATCACCATCACCATCACCATCACCATCACCATCACCATCACCATCACCATCACCATCACCATCACCATCACCATCACCATCACCATCACCATCACCATCACCATCACCATCACCATCACCATCACCATCACCATCACCATCACCATCACCATCACCATCACCATCACCATCACCATCACCATCACCATCACCATCACCATCACCATCACCATCACCATCACCATCACCATCACCATCACCATCACCATCACCATCACCATCACCATCACCATCACCATCACCATCACCATCACCATCACCATCACCATCACCATCACCATCACCATCACCATCACCATCACCATCACCATCACCATCACCATCACCATCACCATCACCATCACCATCACCATCACCATCACCATCACCATCACCATCACCATCACCATCACCATCACCATCACCATCACCATCACCATCACCATCACCATCACCATCACCATCACCATCACCATCACCATCACCATCACCATCACCATCACCATCACCATCACCATCACCATCACCATCACCATCACCATCACCATCACCATCACCATCACCATCACCATCACCATCACCATCACCATCACCATCACCATCACCATCACCATCACCATCACCATCACCATCACCATCACCATCACCATCACCATCACCATCACCATCACCATCACCATCACCATCACCATCACCATCACCATCACCATCACCATCACCATCACCATCACCATCACCATCACCATCACCATCACCATCACCATCACCATCACCATCACCATCACCATCACCATCACCATCACCATCACCATCACCATCACCATCACCATCACCATCACCATCACCATCACCATCACCATCACCATCACCATCACCATCACCATCACCATCACCATCACCATCACCATCACCATCACCATCACCATCACCATCACCATCACCATCACCATCACCATCACCATCACCATCACCATCACCATCACCATCACCATCACCATCACCATCACCATCACCATCACCATCACCATCACCATCACCATCACCATCACCATCACCATCACCATCACCATCACCATCACCATCACCATCACCATCACCATCACCATCACCATCACCATCACCATCACCATCACCATCACCATCACCATCACCATCACCATCACCATCACCATCACCATCACCATCACCATCACCATCACCATCACCATCACCATCACCATCACCATCACCATCACCATCACCATCACCATCACCATCACCATCACCATCACCATCACCATCACCATCACCATCACCATCACCATCACCATCACCATCACCATCACCATCACCATCACCATCACCATCACCATCACCATCACCATCACCATCACCATCACCATCACCATCACCATCACCATCACCATCACCATCACCATCACCATCACCATCACCATCACCATCACCATCACCATCACCATCACCATCACCATCACCATCACCATCACCATCACCATCACCATCACCATCACCATCACCATCACCATCACCATCACCATCACCATCACCATCACCATCACCATCACCATCACCATCACCATCACCATCACCATCACCATCACCATCACCATCACCATCACCATCACCATCACCATCACCATCACCATCACCATCACCATCACCATCACCATCACCATCACCATCACCATCACCATCACCATCACCATCACCATCACCATCACCATCACCATCACCATCACCATCACCATCACCATCACCATCACCATCACCATCACCATCACCATCACCATCACCATCACCATCACCATCACCATCACCATCACCATCACCATCACCATCACCATCACCATCACCATCACCATCACCATCACCATCACCATCACCATCACCATCACCATCACCATCACCATCACCATCACCATCACCATCACCATCACCATCACCATCACCATCACCATCACCATCACCATCACCATCACCATCACCATCACCATCACCATCACCATCACCATCACCATCACCATCACCATCACCATCACCATCACCATCACCATCACCATCACCATCACCATCACCATCACCATCACCATCACCATCACCATCACCATCACCATCACCATCACCATCACCATCACCATCACCATCACCATCACCATCACCATCACCATCACCATCACCATCACCATCACCATCACCATCACCATCACCATCACCATCACCATCACCATCACCATCACCATCACCATCACCATCACCATCACCATCACCATCACCATCACCATCACCATCACCATCACCATCACCATCACCATCACCATCACCATCACCATCACCATCACCATCACCATCACCATCACCATCACCATCACCATCACCATCACCATCACCATCACCATCACCATCACCATCACCATCACCATCACCATCACCATCACCATCACCATCACCATCACCATCACCATCACCATCACCATCACCATCACCATCACCATCACCATCACCATCACCATCACCATCACCATCACCATCACCATCACCATCACCATCACCATCACCATCACCATCACCATCACCATCACCATCACCATCACCATCACCATCACCATCACCATCACCATCACCATCACCATCACCATCACCATCACCATCACCATCACCATCACCATCACCATCACCATCACCATCACCATCACCATCACCATCACCATCACCATCACCATCACCATCACCATCACCATCACCATCACCATCACCATCACCATCACCATCACCATCACCATCACCATCACCATCACCATCACCATCACCATCACCATCACCATCACCATCACCATCACCATCACCATCACCATCACCATCACCATCACCATCACCATCACCATCACCATCACCATCACCATCACCATCACCATCACCATCACCATCACCATCACCATCACCATCACCATCACCATCACCATCACCATCACCATCACCATCACCATCACCATCACCATCACCATCACCATCACCATCACCATCACCATCACCATCACCATCACCATCACCATCACCATCACCATCACCATCACCATCACCATCACCATCACCATCACCATCACCATCACCATCACCATCACCATCACCATCACCATCACCATCACCATCACCATCACCATCACCATCACCATCACCATCACCATCACCATCACCATCACCATCACCATCACCATCACCATCACCATCACCATCACCATCACCATCACCATCACCATCACCATCACCATCACCATCACCATCACCATCACCATCACCATCACCATCACCATCACCATCACCATCACCATCACCATCACCATCACCATCACCATCACCATCACCATCACCATCACCATCACCATCACCATCACCATCACCATCACCATCACCATCACCATCACCATCACCATCACCATCACCATCACCATCACCATCACCATCACCATCACCATCACCATCACCATCACCATCACCATCACCATCACCATCACCATCACCATCACCATCACCATCACCATCACCATCACCATCACCATCACCATCACCATCACCATCACCATCACCATCACCATCACCATCACCATCACCATCACCATCACCATCACCATCACCATCACCATCACCATCACCATCACCATCACCATCACCATCACCATCACCATCACCATCACCATCACCATCACCATCACCATCACCATCACCATCACCATCACCATCACCATCACCATCACCATCACCATCACCATCACCATCACCATCACCATCACCATCACCATCACCATCACCATCACCATCACCATCACCATCACCATCACCATCACCATCACCATCACCATCACCATCACCATCACCATCACCATCACCATCACCATCACCATCACCATCACCATCACCATCACCATCACCATCACCATCACCATCACCATCACCATCACCATCACCATCACCATCACCATCACCATCACCATCACCATCACCATCACCATCACCATCACCATCACCATCACCATCACCATCACCATCACCATCACCATCACCATCACCATCACCATCACCATCACCATCACCATCACCATCACCATCACCATCACCATCACCATCACCATCACCATCACCATCACCATCACCATCACCATCACCATCACCATCACCATCACCATCACCATCACCATCACCATCACCATCACCATCACCATCACCATCACCATCACCATCACCATCACCATCACCATCACCATCACCATCACCATCACCATCACCATCACCATCACCATCACCATCACCATCACCATCACCATCACCATCACCATCACCATCACCATCACCATCACCATCACCATCACCATCACCATCACCATCACCATCACCATCACCATCACCATCACCATCACCATCACCATCACCATCACCATCACCATCACCATCACCATCACCATCACCATCACCATCACCATCACCATCACCATCACCATCACCATCACCATCACCATCACCATCACCATCACCATCACCATCACCATCACCATCACCATCACCATCACCATCACCATCACCATCACCATCACCATCACCATCACCATCACCATCACCATCACCATCACCATCACCATCACCATCACCATCACCATCACCATCACCATCACCATCACCATCACCATCACCATCACCATCACCATCACCATCACCATCACCATCACCATCACCATCACCATCACCATCACCATCACCATCACCATCACCATCACCATCACCATCACCATCACCATCACCATCACCATCACCATCACCATCACCATCACCATCACCATCACCATCACCATCACCATCACCATCACCATCACCATCACCATCACCATCACCATCACCATCACCATCACCATCACCATCACCATCACCATCACCATCACCATCACCATCACCATCACCATCACCATCACCATCACCATCACCATCACCATCACCATCACCATCACCATCACCATCACCATCACCATCACCATCACCATCACCATCACCATCACCATCACCATCACCATCACCATCACCATCACCATCACCATCACCATCACCATCACCATCACCATCACCATCACCATCACCATCACCATCACCATCACCATCACCATCACCATCACCATCACCATCACCATCACCATCACCATCACCATCACCATCACCATCACCATCACCATCACCATCACCATCACCATCACCATCACCATCACCATCACCATCACCATCACCATCACCATCACCATCACCATCACCATCACCATCACCATCACCATCACCATCACCATCACCATCACCATCACCATCACCATCACCATCACCATCACCATCACCATCACCACACCATCACCATCACCATCACCATCACCATCACCATCACCATCACCATCACCATCACCATCACCATCACCATCACCATCACCATCACCATCACCATCACCATCACCATCACCATCACCATCACCATCACCATCACCATCACCATCACCATCACCATCACCATCACCATCACCATCACCATCACCATCACCATCACCATCACCATCACCATCACCATCACCATCACCATCACCATCACCATCACCATCACCATCACCATCACCATCACCATCACCATCACCATCACCATCACCATCACCATCACCATCACCATCACCATCACCATCACCATCACCATCACCATCACCATCACCATCACCATCACCATCACCATCACCATCACCATCACCATCACCATCACCATCACCATCACCATCACCATCACCATCACCATCACCATCACCATCACCATCACCATCACCATCACCATCACCATCACCATCACCATCACCATCACCATCACCATCACCATCACCATCACCATCACCATCACCATCACCATCACCATCACCATCACCATCACCATCACCATCACCATCACCATCACCATCACCATCACCATCACCATCACCATCACCATCACCATCACCATCACCATCACCATCACCATCACCATCACCATCACCATCACCATCACCATCACCATCACCATCACCATCACCATCACCATCACCATCACCATCACCATCACCATCACCATCACCATCACCATCACCATCACCATCACCATCACCATCACCATCACCATCACCATCACCATCACCATCACCATCACCATCACCATCACCATCACCATCACCATCACCATCACCATCACCATCACCATCACCATCACCATCACCATCACCATCACCATCACCATCACCATCACCATCACCATCACCATCACCATCACCATCACCATCACCATCACCATCACCATCACCATCACCATCACCATCACCATCACCATCACCATCACCATCACCATCACCATCACCATCACCATCACCATCACCATCACCATCACCATCACCATCACCATCACCATCACCATCACCATCACCATCACCATCACCATCACCATCACCATCACCATCACCATCACCATCACCATCACCATCACCATCACCATCACCATCACCATCACCATCACCATCACCATCACCATCACCATCACCATCACCATCACCATCACCATCACCATCACCATCACCATCACCATCACCATCACCATCACCATCACCATCACCATCACCATCACCATCACCATCACCATCACCATCACCATCACCATCACCATCACCATCACCATCACCATCACCATCACCATCACCATCACCATCACCATCACCATCACCATCACCATCACCATCACCATCACCATCACCATCACCATCACCATCACCATCACCATCACCATCACCATCACCATCACCATCACCATCACCATCACCATCACCATCACCATCACCATCACCATCACCATCACCATCACCATCACCATCACCATCACCATCACCATCACCATCACCATCACCATCACCATCACCATCACCATCACCATCACCATCACCATCACCATCACCATCACCATCACCATCACCATCACCATCACCATCACCATCACCATCACCATCACCATCACCATCACCATCACCATCACCATCACCATCACCATCACCATCACCATCACCATCACCATCACCATCACCATCACCATCACCATCACCATCACCATCACCATCACCATCACCATCACCATCACCATCACCATCACCATCACCATCACCATCACCATCACCATCACCATCACCATCACCATCACCATCACCATCACCATCACCATCACCATCACCATCACCATCACCATCACCATCACCATCACCATCACCATCACCATCACCATCACCATCACCATCACCATCACCATCACCATCACCATCACCATCACCATCACCATCACCATCACCATCACCATCACCATCACCATCACCATCACCATCACCATCACCATCACCATCACCATCACCATCACCATCACCATCACCATCACCATCACCATCACCATCACCATCACCATCACCATCACCATCACCATCACCATCACCATCACCATCACCATCACCATCACCATCACCATCACCATCACCATCACCATCACCATCACCATCACCATCACCATCACCATCACCATCACCATCACCATCACCATCACCCATCACCATCACCATCACCATCACCATCACCATCACCATCACCATCACCATCACCATCACCATCACCATCACCATCACCATCACCATCACCATCACCATCACCATCACCATCACCATCACCATCACCATCACCATCACCATCACCATCACCATCACCATCACCATCACCATCACCATCACCATCACCATCACCATCACCATCACCATCACCATCACCATCACCATCACCATCACCATCACCATCACCATCACCATCACCATCACCATCACCATCACCACCATCACCATCACCATCACCATCACCATCACCATCACCATCACCATCACCATCACCATCACCATCACCATCACCATCACCATCACCATCACCATCACCATCACCATCACCATCACCATCACCATCACCATCACCATCACCATCACCATCACCATCACCATCACCATCACCATCACCATCACCATCACCATCACCATCACCATCACCATCACCATCACCATCACCATCACCATCACATCACCATCACCATCACCATCACCATCACCATCACCATCACCATCACCATCACCATCACCATCACCATCACCATCACCATCACCATCACCATCACCACCATCACCATCACCATCACCATCACACCATCACCATCACCATCACCATCACCATCACCATCACCATCACCATCACCATCACCATCACCATCACCATCACCATCACCATCACCATCACCATCACCATCACCATCACCATCACCATCACCATCACCATCACCATCACCATCACCATCACACATCACCATCACCATCACCATCACCATCACCATCACCATCACCATCACCATCACCATCACCATCACCATCACCATCACCATCACCATCACCACACCATCACCATCACCATCACCATCACCATCACCATCACCATCACCATCACCATCACCATCACCATCACCATCACCATCACCATCACCATCACCATCACCATCACCATCACCACCATCACCATCACCATCACCATCACCATCACCATCACCATCACCATCACCATCACCTCACCATCACCATCACCACCATCACCATCACCATCACCATCACCATCACCATCACCATCACCATCACCATCACCATCACCATCACCATCACCATCACCATCACCATCACCATCACCATCACCATCACCATCACCATCACCATCACCATCATCCCATCACCACATCACCATCACCATCACCATCACCATCACCATCACCATCACCATCACCATCACCATCACCATCACCATCACCATCACCATCACCATCACCATCACCATCACCATCACCATCACCATCACCATCACCATCACCATGTAAGCATGAATGTAAACAATAATCATGAATGTAAACAATAATGTATGTATATTTAATGTAAACACAGTAAATGCAAACATGAATGTAAACAATAATGTAAGCATGAATGTAAACAATACTGTATGTATATTTAATGTAAAAACAGTAAATGTAAGCATGAATGTAAACAATAATGTATGTATATTTAATGTAAACACAGTAAATGCAAACATGAATGTAAACAATAATGTAAGCATGAATGTAAACAATAATGTAAGCATGAATGTAAACAATAATGTAAATAACATAATGAATGTAAACAATAATGTAAGCATGAATGTAAACAATAATGTATGTATATTTAATGTAAACACAGTAAATGCAAACATGAATGTAAACAATAATGTAAGCATGAATGTAAACAATAATGTAAGCATGAATGTAAACAATAATGTATGTATATTTAATGTAAACACAGTAAATGCAAACATGAATGTAAACAATAATGTAACATTGTAAACAATAATGTAAGTAATGTAAACAATAATGTATGTATATTTAATGTAAACACAGTAAATGCAAACATGAATGTAAACAATAATGTAAGCATGAATGTAAACAATAATGTAAGCATGAATGTAAACAATAATGTATGTATATTTAATGTAAACACAGTAAATGCAAACATGAATGTAAACAATAATGTAATGAATGTAAACAATAATGTAATTCATGATAAACAATAATGTAAGCATGAATGTAAACAATAATGTATGTATATTTAATGTAAACACAGTAAATGCAAACATGAATGTAAACAATAATGTAAGCATGAATGTAAACAATAATGTAATGTAAACAATAATGTAAGCATGAATGTAAACAATAATGTATGTATATTTAATGTAAAACACAGTAAATGCAAACATGAATGTAAACAATAATGTAAGCATGAATGTAAACAATAATGTAAGCATGAATGTAAACAATAATGTAAGCATGAATGTAAACAATAATGTAAGCATGAATGTAAACAATAATGTATGTATATTTAATGTAAAACACAGTAAATGCAAACATGAATGTAAACAATAATGTAAGGTAAGCATGAATGTAAACAATAATGTAAGCATGAATGTAAACAATAATGTAATGTAAACACAGTAAATGCAAACATGAATGTAAACAATAATGTAAGCATGAATGTAAACAATAATGTATGTAAACTAATTTAATGTAAACACAGTAAATGCAAACATGAATGTAAACAATAATGTAAGCATGAATGTAAAACAATAATGTAAGCATGAATGTAAACAATAATGTATGCATAAACAATGCAAAGCATGAATGTAAACAATAATGTAAGCATGAATGCAATATGTAATAAATGCAAACATGAATGTAAACAATAATGTAAGCATGAATGTAAACAATAATGTAAGCATGAATGTAAACAATAATGTATGTATATTTAATGTAAACACAGTAAATGCAAACATGAATGTAAACACATGAATGTAAACAATAATGTAAGCATGAATGTAAACAATAATGTAAGCATGAATGTAAACAATAATGTATGTATATTTAATGTAAACACAGTAAATGCAAACATGAATGTAAAACAATAATGTAATGAATAAAATGTAAACACAAAATGTAATAAACATGTAACATGAATGTAAACAATAATGTATGTATATGTAAACACAGTAATGCAAACATGAATGTAAACAATAATGTAAGCATGAATGTAAAACAATAATGGTATATTTAATGTAAACACAGTAAATGCAAACATGAATGTAAACAATAATGTAAGCATGAATGTAAACAATAATGTAAGCATGAATGTAAACAATAATGTAAGCATGTGTATATTTAATGTAAACACAGTAAATGCAAACATGAATGTAAACAATAAATGTAAGCATGAATGTAAACAATAATGTATGTATATTTAATGTAAACACAGTAAATGCAAACATGAATGTAAACAATAATGTAAGCATGAATGTAAACAATAATGTAAGCATGAATGTAAACAATAATGTAAGCATGAATGTAAACAATAATGTAAGCATGAATGTAAACAATAATGTATGTATATTTAATGTAAACACAGTAAATGCAAACATGAATGTAAACAATAATGTAAGCATGAATGTAAACAATAATGTAATGTATATTTAATGTAAACACAGTAAATGCAAACATGAATGTAAACAATAATGTAAGCATGAATGTAAACAATAATGTATGTAAACAATATTTAATGTAAACACAGTAAATGCAAACATGAATGTAAACAATAATGTAAGCATGAATGTAAACAATAATGTAAGCATGAATGTAAACAATAATGTATGTATATTTAATGTAAACACAGTAAATGCAAACATGAATGTAAACAATAATGTAAGCATGAATGTAAACAATAATGTATGTATATTATGTAATTTAATGTAAACACAGTAAATGCAAACATGAATGTAAACAATAAATGTAAGCATGAATGTAAACAATAATGTATGTATATTTAATGTAAACACAGTAAATGCAAACATGAATGTAAACAATAATGTAAGCATGAATGTAAACAATAATGTAATGAATGTGTAAACAATAATGTAAGCATGAATGTAAACAATAATGTATGTATATTTAATGTAAACACAGTAAATGCAAACATGAATGTAAACAATAATGTAAGCATGAATGTAAACAATAATGTAAGCATGAATGTAAACAATAAATGTAAGCATGAATGTAAACAATAATGTATGTATATTTAATGTAAACACAGTAAATGCAAACATGAATGTAAACAATAATGTAAGCATGAATGTAAACAATAATGTAAGCATGAATGTAAACAATAATGTAAGCATGAATGTAAACAATAATGTATGTATATTTAATGTAAACACAGTAAATGCAAACATGAATGTAAACAATAATGTAAGCATGAATGTAAACAATAATGTATGTATATTTAATGTAAACACAGTAAATGCAAACATGAATGTAAACAATAATGTAAGCATGAATGTAAACAATAATGTAAGCATGAATGTAAACAATAATGTAAGCATGAATGTAAACAATAATGTAAGCATGAATGTAAACAATAATGTAAACAATAATGCATGAATGTAAACAATAATGTATGTATATTTAATGTAAACACAGTAAATGCAAACATGAATGTAAACAATAATGTAAGCATGAATGTAAACAATAATGTATGTATATTTAATGTAAACACAGTAAATGCAAACATGAATGTAAACAATAATGTAAGCATGAATGTAAACAATAATGTAAGCATGAATGTAAACAATAATGTATGTATATTTAATGTAAACACAGTAAATGCAAACATGAATGTAAACAATAATGTAAGCATGAATGTAAACAATAATGTAAGCATGAATGTAAACAATAATGTATGTATAATTTAATGTAAACACAGTAAATGCAAACATGAATGTAAACAATAATGTAAGCATGAATGTAAACAATAATGTAAGCATGAATGTAAACAATAATGTATGTAATTTAATGTAAACACAGTAAATGCAAACCATGAACATGAATAAACAATAATGCATGAATGTAAACAATAATGTAAGCATGAATGTAAACAATAATGTAAGCATGTAATGTAAACAATAATGTATGTAAATAATGTAAAATGTAAACAAACATGAATGTAAACAATAATGTAAGCATGAATGTAAACAATAATGTATGTATATTTTAATGTAAACACAGTAAATGCAAACATGAATGTAAACAATAATGTAAGCATGAATGTAAACAATAATGTATGTATATTTAATGTAAACACAGTAAATGCAAACATGAATGTAAACAATAATGTAAGCATGAATGTAAACAATAATGTAAGCATGAATGTAAACAATAATGTATGTATATTTAATGTAAACACAGTAAATGCAAACATGAATGTAAACAATAATGTATGTATATTTAATGTAAACATGAAACATGAATAAACAATAATGTAAGCATGAATGTAAACAATAATGTATGTATATTTAATGTAAACACAGTAAATGCAAACATGAATGTAAACAATAATGTAAGCATGAATGAATGTAAACAATAATGTAAGCATGAATGTAAACAATAATGTATGTATATTTAATGTAAACACAGTAAATGCAAACATGAATGTAAACAATAATGTAAACAATAATGTAAGCATGAATGTAAACAATAATGTAAGCATGAATGTAAACAATAATGTATGTATATTTAATGTAAACACAGTAAATGCAAACATGAATGTAAACAATAATGTAAGCATGAATGTAAACAATAATGTAAGCATGAATGTAAACAATAATGTATGTATATTTAATGTAAACACAGTAAATGCAAACATGAATGTAAACAATAATGTACATGAATGTAAACAATAATGTACACATGAATGTAAACAATAATGTAAGCATGAATGTAAACAATAATGTATGTATATTTAATGTAAACACAGTAAATGCAAAACATGAATGTAAACAATAATGTAAGCATGAATGTAAACAATAATGTATGTATATTTAATGTAAACACAGTAAATGCAAACATGAATGTAAACAATAATGTAAGCATGAATGTAAACAATAATGTAAGCATGAATGTAAACAATAATGTAAGGTAAACAATAAATGTAAGCATGAATGTAAACAATAATGTAATCATGAATGTAAACAATAATGTAAGCATAATGAATGAATAAACAATAATGTAAGCATGAATGTAAACAATAATGTAAGTAAGCATGAATGTAAACAATAATGTATGTATATTAATGTAAACACAGTAAATGCAAACATGAATGTAAACAATAATGTAAGCATGAATGTAAACAATAATGTATGTATATTTAATGTAAACACAGTAAATGCAAACATGAATGTAAACAGTAAACAATAATGTAAAACAATAATGTAAGCATGAATGTAAACAATAATGTAAGCATGAATGTAAACAATAATGTATGTATATTTAATGTAAACACAGTAAATGCAAACATGAATGTAAACAATAATGTAAGCATGAATGTAAACAATAATGTAAGCATGAATGTAAACAATAATGTATGTATATTTAATGTAAACACAGTAAATGCAAACATGAATGTAAACAATAATGTAAGCATGAATGTAAACAATAATGTATGTATATTTAATGTAAACACAGTAAATGCAAACATGAATGTAAACAATAATGTAAGCATGAATGTAAACAATAATGTATGTAATAATTTAATGTAAACACAGTAAATGCAAACATGAATGTAAACAATAATGTAAGCATGAATGTAAACAATAATGTATGTATATTTAATGTAAACACAGTAAATGCAAACATGAATGTAAACAATATGTAAGCATGAATGTAAACAATAATGTAAGCATGAATGTAAACAATAATGTATGTATATTTAATGTAAACACAGTAAATGCAACATGAATGTAAACAATAATGTAAGCATGAATGTAAACAATAATGTATGTATATTTAATGTAAACACAGTAAATGCAAACATGAATGTAAACAATAATGTAAGCATGAATGTAAAACAATAATGTAAGCATGAATGTAAACAATAATGTATGTATATTTAATGTAAACACAGTAAATGCAAACATGAATGTAAACAATAATGTAAGCATGAATGTAAACAATAATGTAAGCATGAATGTAAACAATAATGTATGTATATTTAATGTAAACACAGTAAATGCAAACATGAATGTAAACAATAATGTAATGTATAATGAATGTAAGTAAATGCAAACATGAATGTAAACAATAATGTAAGCATGAATGTAAACAATAATGTATGTATATTTAATGTAAACACAGTAAATGCAAACATGAATGTAAACAATAATGTAAGCATGAATGTAAACAATAATGTAAGCATGAATGTAAACAATAATGTAAGCATGAATGTAAACAATAATGTATGTATATTTAATGTAAACACAGAATGTAAACAAAATGTAAGCATGAATGTAAACAATAATGTAAGCATGAATGTAAACAATAATGTATGTATATTTAATGTAAACACATGAATGTAAACAATAATGAATGTAAACAATAATGTAAGCATGAATGTAAACAATAATGTAAGCATGAATGTAAACAATAATGTAAGCATGAATGTAAACAATAATGTATGTATATTTAATGTAAACACAGTAAATGCAAACATGAATGTAAACAATAATGTAATGAATGTAAACAATAATGTTAATGTAAACACAGTAAATGCAAACATGAATGTAAACAATAATGTAAGCATGAATGTAAACAATAATGTAAGCATGAATGTAAACAATAATGTAAGCATGAATGTAAACAATAATGTAAGCATGAATGTAAACAATAATGTAAGCATGAATGTAAACAATAATGTATGTATATTTTAATGTAAACACAGTAAATGCAAACATGAATGTAAACAATAATGTAAGCATGAATGTAAACAATAATGTATGTATATTTAATGTAAACACAGTAAATGCAAACATGAATGTAAACAATAATGTAAGCATGAATGTAAACAATAATGTAAGCATGAATGTAAACAATAATGTAATATTTAATGTAAACACAGTAAATGCAAAACATGAATGTAAACAATAATGTAAGCATGAATGTAAACAATAATGTAAGCATGAATGTAAACAATAATGTATGTATATTTAATGTAAACACAGTAAATGCAAAACATGAATGTAAACAATAATGTAAGCATGAATGTAAACAATAATGTAAGCATGAATGTAAACAATAATGTATGTATATTTAATGTAAACACAGTAAATGCAAACATGAATGTAAACAATAATGTAAGCATGAATGTAAACAATAATGTATGTATATTTAATGTAAACACAGTAAATGCAAACATGAATGTAAACAATAATGTAAGCATGAATGTAAACAATAATGTAAGCATGAATGTAAACAATAATGTATGTATATTTAATGTAAACACAGTAAATGCAAACATGAATGTAAACAATAATGTAAGCATGAATGTAAACAATAATGTAAGCATGAATGTAAAACAATAATGTATGTATATTTAATGTAAACACAGTAAATGCAAACATGAATGTAAACAATAATGTAAGCATGAATGTAAACAATAATGTAAGCATGAATGTAAACAATAATGTAAGCATGAATGTAAACAATAATGTAAGCATGAATGTAAACAATAATGTATGTATATTTAATGTAAACACAGTAAATGCAAACATGAATGTAAACAATAATGTAAGCATGAATGTAAACAATAATGTATGAATGTATAATGTAAACACAGTAAATGCAAACATGAATGTAAACAATAATGTAAGCATGAATGTAAAACAATAATGTAAGCATGAATGTAAACAATAATGTATGTATAAATGTAAACACAGTAAATGCAAACATGAATGTAAACAATAATGTAAGCATGAATGTAAACAATAATGTAAGCATGAATGTAAACAATAATGTATGTATATTTAATGTAAACACAGTAAATGCAAGCATGAATGTAAACAATAATGTAAGCATGAATGTAAACAATAATGTAAGCATGAATGTAAACAATAATGTAAGCATGAATGTAAACAATAATGTAAGCATGAATGTAAACAATAATGTAAGCATGAATGTAAACAATAATGTATGTATATTTAATGTAAACACAGTAAATGCAAGCATGAATGTAAACAATAATGTAAGCATGAATGTAAACAATAATGTAAGCATGAATGTAAACAATAATGTAAGCATGAATGTAAACAATAATGTATGTATATTTAATGTAAACACAGTAAATGCAAACATGAATGTAAACAATAATGTAAGCATGAATGTAAACAATAATGTATGTATATTTAATGTAAACACAGTAAATGCAAACATGAATGTAAACAATAATGTAAGCATGAATGTAAACAATAATGTAAGCATGAATGTAAACAATAATGTAAGCATGAATGTAAACAATAATGTAAGCATGAATGTAAACAATAATGTATGTATATTTAATGTAAACACAGTAAATGCAAACATGAATGTAAACAATAATGTAAGCATGAATGTAAACAATAATGTATGTATATTTAATGTAAACACAGTAAATGCAAACATGAATGTAAACAATAATGTAAGCATGAATGTAAACAATAATGTAAGCATGAATGTAAACAATAATGTATGTATATTTAATGTAAACACAGTAAATGCAAACATGAATGTAAACAATAATGTAAGCATGAATGTAAACAATAATGTAAGCATAATGAATGTAAACAATAATGTATGTATATTTAATGTAAACACAGTAATGCAAACATGAATGTAAACAATAATGTAAGCATGAATGTAAACAATAATGTAAGCATGAATGTAAACAATAATGTATGTATATTTAATGTTAAACACAGTAAATGCAAACATGAATGTAACCATGAATGTAAACAATAATGTAAGCATGAATGTAAACAATAATGTATGTATATTTAATGTAAACACAGTAAATGCAAACATGAATGTAAACATGAATGTAAACAATAATGTAAGCATGAATGTAAATAATGTAAGCATGAATGTAAACAATAATGTAAGCATGAATGTAAACAATAATGTAAGCATGAATGTAAACAATAATGTATGTATATTTAATGTAAACACAGTAATGCAAACATGAATGTAAACAATAATGTAAGCATGAATGTAAACAATAATGTATGTATATTTAATGTAAACACAGTAAATGCAAACATGAATGTAAACAATAATGTAAGCATGAATGTAAGCATGAATGTAAACAATAATGTAAGCATGAATGTAAACAATAATGTATGTATATTTAATGTAAACACAGTAAATGCAAACATGAATGTAAACAATAATGTAAGCATGAATGTAAACAATAATGTAAGCATGAATGTAAACAATAATGTAAGCATGAATGTAAACAATAATGTAAGCATGAATGTAAACAATAATGTATGTATATTTAATGTAAACACAGTAAATGCAAGCATGAAATGTAAACAATAATGTAAGCATGAATGTAAACAATAATGTAAGCATGAATGTAAACAATAATGTAAGCATGAATGTAAACAATAATGTAAGCATGAATGTAAACAATATGTATGTATATTTAATGTAAACACAGTAGATGCAAACATGAATGTAAACAATAATGTAAGCATGAATGTAAACAATAATGTAAGCATGAATGTAAACAATAATGTAAGCATGAATGTAAACAATAATGTAAGCATGAATGTAAACAATAATGTATGTATATTTAATGTAAACACAGTAAATGCAAACATGAATGTCAACAATAATGTAAGTATGAATGTAAACAATAATGTAAGCATGAATGTAAACAATAATGTATGTATATTTAATGTAAACACAGTAAATGCAAACATGAATGTAAACAATAATGTATGTATATTTAATGTAAACACAGTAAATGCAAACATGAATTTAAACATGAATGTAAACAAAAATGTAAGCATGAATGTAAACAATAATGTAAGCATGAATGTAAACAATAATGTATGTATATTTAATGTAAACACAGTAAATGCAAACATGAATGTAAGCATGAATGTAAGCATGAATGTAAACAATAATGTATGTATATTTAATGTAAACACAGTAAATGCAAACATGAATGTAAACAATAATGTAAACATGAATGTAAACAATAATGTAAGCATGGATGTAAACAATAATGTAAGCATGAATGTAAACAATAATGTATGTATATTTAATTTAAACACAGTAAATGTAAGCATGAATGTAAACAATAATGTAAGCATGAATGTAAACAATAATGTAAGCATGAATGTAAACAATAATGTATGTATATTTAATGTAAACACAGTAAATGCAAGCATGAATGTAAACAATAATGTAAGCATGAATGTAAACAATAATGTAAGCATGAATGTAAACAATAATGTATGTATATTTAATGTAAACACAGTAAATGTAAGCATGAATGTAAACAATAATTTGCACATGGTTAATGTAAACACAGTAAATGTAAACATGAATGTAAACAACAATATAAACATAATATATGTAAACACTAATGTTAACATAATAAATGTAAATATAATAAATGTAAACATTAATGTAAACATAAATATAAACATAATCAATGTTAACATTAGTGTAAACATAATAAATGTAAGCATGAATGTTAAAATAGATAATGTAAAAATGAATGTAAACATAATAAATGTAAACGTTAATGTAAACAATAATGTAAACATAGTTCATGTAAACTTGAATGTAAACATAAACATCATACGTCAACAATAGGAAGCAGTTCAAGCCCTCGATTCTAACCCCAACCCCTTCATCCCCAACCTTAATATTCACCCCAACCCCTTCACCCCCACCTTCACCCTTCACCCCCAACCCAACCCAACCCAACCCAACCCCAACCCAACCCAACCCAACCCAACCCAACCCAACCCAACCCTACCCAACCCAACCCAACCTAACCCAACCCAACCCAACCCAACCCAACCCAACCCAACCCAACCCAACCCAACCCAACCCAACCCAACCCAACCCTTCACCCCACCCACCAGGTCCTTTGCTATTGTTGGTCCATCCGGCTGTGGGAAGTCAGTGACTATGGCCAGCCTCACTTTACAGTCAAAAGGCGACGAGAGCCCCCATGCCTGGCAGTTTCTGCAGGTTGAATGACATCAGAAGGTGCGTAGCTGACTGATGACCCCCCCCCCCACCCACCCACACACACACACACACACACACACACACACACACACACACACACACACACGCACAGCCCTCCCCCCCACACACACACACACACGCACACACACACACACACACACAAGCACACACACACACAGCCCCACCCCACCCCACCCCAGGACTGATGTGGTGCTCAAACTGCACTTCTTTGCTTGCCAGATGACCTGCCTCAACTCCGACCTCACCTCATGGACCCACACCTACACACCACACACCCCACCCCACACACCTCCCCCCCACCCCCCCCACCCCCCACACACTCACACCTCTCCCTCCCCCCACCCCACCCCCACCCCACCCCCATCCCACCCCAGGACTGATGTGGTGCTCATGCTGCGCTCCTTTGCTTGCCAGATGACCATGACCTGCCTGAACTCCGACCTCACCTCATGGACCCACACCTACACCCCCCCCCACACACACACACACACCTCCCCCCCCCACACACACCACCCCACACACGCACTCATACCTCTCCCTCCCCCCCCCCCCACCCCCCCATCCCCATCCCACCCCAGGACTGATGTGGTGCTTATGCTGCGCTCCTTTGCTTGCCAGATGACCATGACCTGCCTCAACTCCGACCTCACCTCATGGACCCACACCTACACCCCCCACACGCACACACCCACACCTCCCCCCCCACACACACACCCCACACCACACGCACTCATACCTCTCCCTCCCCCCCACCCCCCCACCCCCCATCCCCCCCCCATCCCCATCCCACCCCAGGACTGATGTGGAGCTCATGCTGCGCTCCTTTGCATGCCAGATGACCATGACATTGCCACAACTCCGGCCTCACCTAATGGACATGTTGCAGCAGACAGGAACCAGCGCCTTCGCCAGTGTGAGTTACTGGCTGGATGGTGGTGTGTGTTGTAGTGTGTGTGTTAGTGTGTTCGCCAGTGTGAGTTACTGGCTGAGTTGTAGTGTGTGTGTTGTAGTGTGTGTGTTTGTGTGTTCGCTAGTGTGAGTTACTGACTGGGTTGTAGTGCGTGTGTTGTAGTGTGTGTGTGTTTGTGTGTTCGCCAGTGTGGGTTACTGGCTGGGTTGTAGTGTGTGTGTTTGTATGTTTGCCAGTGTGAGTTACTGGCTGGATTGTAGTGTGTGTGTTGTAGTGTGTGTGTTTGTGTGTTCGCTAGTGTGAGTTACTGACTGGGTTGTAGTGTGTGTGTTGTAGTGTGTGTGTGTTTGTGTGTTTGCCAGTGTGAGTTACTGGCTGGGTTGTAGTGTGTGTGTTTGTATGTTTGCCAGTGTGAGTTACTGACTGGGTTGTTGTGTGCGTGTGTGTTTGTGTGTTCGCCAGTGTGAGTTACTGACTGGGTTGTTGTGTGTGTGTGTTTGTGTGTTCGCCAGTGTGAGTTATTGAGTGTGTTGTAGTGTGTGTTGTAGTGAGTGTGTGTTTGTAATTTGTGTGTGTTGTAATTGTGTGTTTGTAACTGTAACTTAGTCATTGTAACTTAGTAGTTTTGTAACTTGTTATTGTAATTTTGTAAATGTAGCTTTGTAATTGTAACTTAGTAGTGATGTAACTTTTTAATTGTATTTTTGTAACTGTAACTTTGTACTTGTAACTTAGTAATTGTAATTTAGTAACTTTGTAATTGTAACTTTGGCCTAAATCAACACCATTAGATCCTATTACATGGGATGTGGCTCATTCAATAACATAACATTGCCACCTAGTAGCATTGTCACCTACTAGCATTGTCACACAGTCATCTAGTCGCATTGTCACCTTGTCACATTGTCACCTAGTAGCATTTATAAATTGTCAACTAGTCGCATTGTCACACTATCACCCTTGCCGCTGCTTTTTTAGACAGAGGAGGCCTTCCGAGTTATGCTGCTACAACCCATGCAGCTGCTGCAGAAGATGCAGAAGGTGGGCATTGAAACCTCTGTGTGTGTGTGAGTGTCTGTGTGTGTGTAAGTGTGACTGTGTGTGCTACAACCCATGCAGCTGCTGCAGAAGATGCAGAAGGTGGGCATTGAAACCTCTGTGTGTGTGTGAGAGTGTGTGTGTGTGTGAGTGTCTGTAAGTGTGACTGTGTGTGCTACAACCCATGCAGCTGCTGCAGAAGATGCAGAAGGTGGGCATTGAAACCTCTGTGTGTGTGTGAGTGTGAGTGTGTGTGAGTGTGTGTAAGTGTGACTGTGTGTGCTACAACCCATGCAGCTGCTGCAGAAGATGCAGAAGGTGGGCATTGAAACCTCTGTGTGTGTGAGTGTGTGTGTGTGTGAGAGTGTCTGTAAGTGTGACTGTGTGTGCTACAACCCATGCAGCTGCTGCAGAAGATGCAGAAGGTGGGCATTGAAACCTCTGTGTGTGTGTGAGAGTGTGTGTGTGTGTGAGTGTCTGTAAGTGTTACTGTGTGTGCTACAACCCATGCAGCTGTTGCAGAAGATGCAGAAGGTGGGCATTGAAACCTCTGTGTGTGTGTGAGTGAGTGTGTGTGTGTGTGAGTGTGTGTGTGTGAGTGTGTAAGTGTGACTGTGTGTGCTACAACCCATGCAGCTGCTGCAGAAGATGCAGATGGTGGGCATTGAAACCTCTGTGAGTGTGTGAGTGTGTGTTAGTGCTTGCGTGTGTGTTAGTGCGAGCGGGGAATGATAGTGGTGGTGGTGACTGGGGGGGGGGGGGGGGGGATGTCTGCTTGTTGTTGTAGGTAGGGCACTGGGATCTAGAGTGCGGTCTTGAAACTTTTATGGTTGGGTTGGGTTAGGTTGGGTTAGGATAGGTTGGGTTTTGTGTGTGTGTGGGCGTGCGTGCGAGTGGAGGGTGGAGTGAGATCTAGAGTGGGATCTAGAGTGGGATCTTCGAAACCTCAGCTTCCAACTAACTACACTATCCCAATCATGCTTCAGTAAAACTTATCCACCCCAACCCACACAAGTAGCCCAGACACATAACCCAAGCCAACCTAAGAAAAGCCAAGCCAATCCAAGCCAAGCCATCTCATCCCATCCCAAAACAAAACAAAACAACCAAACCAAACCAAACGAACTGATCCAACCCAACCAAAACAACCAAAACGACCAAAACAAAACAAACCAAACCAGTCAAAAATTTAAATAACCATACCTAACCAAACCAAACCTAACCCAGCCCAAACCTAAGCAAACGAAATAGAAAAGAAACAAATCCACCACCAACCCCAATTTCAACTCCAGCCCCAACCCCAACCCCAAACCCAAACCAACTAACCCAACTAACCAAAACAATCCGACTAAACCAACCAAACCAAGCCAGTCAAAATCAAACAAAACCAACTAACCCAACTAACCAAAAACAATCCAACCAAACCAAACCAAAACAAAGCCAGTCAAAATCAAACAAAGCCAACTACCTACCCCAACCCAACCCAAAGCAAAAAAACATCCTCCCCCAAGACCACCCCAACCAAACCAAACCAAACCAAACCAAACCAAACCAAGTAGCAGGTGCCTAGGTGCGGCGTCCTGTTCATCCATAATCCACCAGCAGGCCTCTGTAGAAAGACAGAGCACACCAAACACACTCAGCCCCCACCCATCACCCTCCAACCCACACACCACACACCACACACACAGTCAGGCCCCACCCACACCACACACCCTCCACCCCACACACACACCACTCCTTCCACCCAACACCCCCAAACCACACCCCATGCCACCACTACACACACTCACACACCACACACACTCACACACACCCATGCCACCACCACACACACTCACACACACACCACCACTCCATAACTCCACCCAAAATCCTCCCCCAACCCCAAACCAAACCAAACCAAACCAAGCCAAACAAATTAGCAGGTGCCGAGGTACGGCGTCCTGATCATGCTGGATGCCCCTGATGAGGCTACAAGTGTTGGCGTCCACAACACACACACACTCTCACACATACACATGTACCCACACACCCACACACCCATCCTCACATCTACCCCCCCCCCCACACACACACATGCACACACATGCACACACACACAAGCAGGTGCCGAGGTACGGTGTCCTGATCATGCTGGATGCCCTTGATGAGGCTACAAGCGTTGGCGTCAACGACAACCCTATCATGCTCGTGCTCGAAGAACAGTTTCGGAGACTGCCAGTGTGAGTGGAGAAAAGGGGTCAGGGCCTAGGGCTTAGGGTTAATCACTGTCATGCTAATATGCTGGATGAGCAGTTTTAGATACTGCCAGTGTGAGTGGGGCAAAGGGGTCAGGGCCTAGGGCTTAGGGTTAATCACTGTCATGCTAATATGCTGGATGAGCAGTTTTAGATACTGTCAGTGTGAGTGGGGCAAAGGGGTCAGGTCCTAGGGCTTAGGGTTAATCCCAGCCATGCTAATATGCTGGATGAGCAGTTTCTGAGACTGCCAGTGTGAGGGGGGCTAAGGGTTCACCGCTCAGGGCTCAATGTCCAGGGCTTAGGGCTTTGGGTTCAAGGTTTTAGCGCCAACGAGCTGATATGCTTGTTGAACAGTTTCAGAGACTTCCAGTGTGAGGGGAGCTAAGGGTTCCCGGTTCAGGGCATAGGGCTTATGATTCAGTGCTTCGGGTCCAGGGTGGAGGGTTCAAGGTTTTAACTCCAACGAGCTGATATGCTGGTTGGACAGTTTTGGAGACTGCCAGTTTGAGTGGGGCTGAGGACTCATGGTTCAGGGTATAGGGCTTATGGTCCTGGGCTTAGGGTCCATGGTGTAGGGTTCAAGGTTTTAACACCAATGAGCTGATATGATGGACAAATAGTTTCAGAGAATGCCAGTGTGAGTTGGGCTAAGAGTTCAGGGCTTAGGGATCAGGCTTTAACTCCACGATGCTGATATGCAGGGATTTGTTTTTTCAAATCTGATTTTTTTCTTCCTCTAGCTTTATGGTTTTAGGCCTCCTCCAGGGACAGCGTTTGGCTTCTTATTGCTTTTGGCTTCTTATTGCTTTTGGCTTCTTATTGCGTTTGGCTTCTTATTGCTTTTTTGGGCCATTTTTATGGTGATAATTTGGGCCATAACGGGGTAAAAAGTAGCGACCGCTATATATAGCAGAACAAGTTCTAAGCAGCGTAGCCAGTGACGCTAAAAATTTGCGGAGAGTGATCGCGACGGAGCGACAGGTGGCAACCGAAGCGAGTTAGTTACGAGGCCGTTGGCTGACGTGTCGGGCTTCATCGCGGTCAGACTGATGGATGGTCGGATGGTTGGTCGGATGGATGGTCGGACGGACTAATGGGTAACACTCGGGGCTCCCGCCCCCCAGAAGGGGGAGCTCCGCCAAAAAACGATGCTGATACGATCCTGCCGTCTGGTCTTCTCCTTCCTACACTATACATACACTTTTAACATAGTGGTATACATATAACATATATTACATTATAAAGTAATGTTATACATATATGCTATGCTATGATATGATATATTATATTATGTACTACATTATAACATTATATTCTTATTACATCAAATTATAGTATACAATATTTTACATTATAATATTAGATTGTACCGGGTATTATATATTACATTATAGCATTATTCATAACATGATCACATCCCCATGCCCTATGAACCCCTATGAACCCCTATGAACCCCTAAACCACTTATAACATGATCACATCCCCATGCACTGACCCATTGGCATTGCATTGCAGGTTCTGCCGATTGGTCTTCTCCTTCCAGGCCACTAACATGACCAGCATCAGCACGCATCCCCTTGTCGTGCGACTACATCCAGCTGTTGTAAGTCTGGGGGGGGGGGTGTGTGGGGGGTGTGGGGGTGTGTGGGGGGGGGAGTGTGTGTGTGTGTGTGGGGGGGGGGGGGGGGGGGGGGGGGGGGGGGGGGCAAGGAAGGGGAGGAGATTGGGGTGGGGTGAGGATTGGCCGTCTCCTTTCAGGCCACTAACATAAACAGCATCAGCACGCATCCCCTTGTCGTGCGACTAAATCCAGCTGTTGTAAAGTCCAGGGTGGAGGTGGTGGTAGGGGGGGGGCAGGGGAAGGGAGGAGATTGGGGTAAGGTGAGGATGGGGAGGTGGGGGTGGGTACGGTGGGTGGATGGGGCGTTGGGAGAGTGGGTGTTTGTTTGTACGTGTGTGAGTGAGTGAGTGTGCGACGCGTCACAAATCAAGCGACTTGATGGGACCCCAGTGCGATCCACTCCCCCCGAATCCCGCTGGGGCTTCGTGCTCTGCAGGGTTCGAGAGCTCATTTCTGACTAGTTTAGCCAGACCCATGTACCGCCATGCTGTGTCGTAGGAAAAAATGAAACAGCTAGACTTCAGAGCGTTCAGGATATGTCAGGTTCAATTCATTTGCATTCAAATTTCAAATTTCAAATTCCAGGCTTCAATCTCTCATGTTTCCAAGTCACTGCCATCGCCCACCCATCACCTGCCCACCCTTTCCTCCCCGGTATTCCAGAGGTTGCAGTGATCTTTTTTCTCTGTTGAAACTGTGGCCACTATCCCCCCCCCCCACCCCCACCCCTCCCCAACAAAACTCTCCACCCTTCAATCTTAGGGTGTGTCCCCCCCCCCCTCCACACACACACACCAGATCACTGCTTCCTCTATGCGTCGGAAGGTGATGTACTTCAGCCCTTTGTTGCTTGGTGCGACGTGTCGCAAATTGAGCGACTCAGTGCGACCGCAGTGTGACGCGCTGCCCCCCCGAACTGAGCAGAGCGAGATGCGCGGAGCCCGGGGAGTTTGGGGGGGCATGTCTGAGAAGTTTAGCCATGCAGCGACGTTTTTTTATATTTCAAATTTCAGGCCTCATGAGTCGCCATGCAGCGACCATTTTTTTTCAGATTTCAAATTCCAGGCCTCAAGTCATCCACTCGTGTGTCCAGGTCATTTTCAAATAAGTTCAAAATTCAAATTCAAATTTGAAGTTCAAATCGCAAATCCTCACAGGTCACTGCCTCCACCATGCGACGGAAAGTGATGTACTTCAGAGCGTTCGAGGCATCAGTGCTGGACATGTTCAGCCCGCCAGAGCTGGCCGCCATTGCCGTTGAGCGCCTCTGGATAAAGAGTGATGGAAGTCTGATGTACATGCGGCTCATGCTGCTGCAGAAGGCTAGTCATATCGGGGAAAGTAGAAAGCTGTTCACATTGAAAGATGTCGACGAGATGAGGTCTAACCTGGAATCTTGGAGGCGCGGGAAATGGTTGTGTATGAGTGGGTGGGTGTTCATGCGGGTTGGGGTGGGGGGGTAGGGGGGGAGTGTGTGTTTGCATGTATGTATGCGTGGGTGGGTGGGTGTGGGGGGGCGGGGGCAATGGGTTGTGTGGGTGGGTGGTTGGGGATGGGGGGGAGGAGCGGGGATGTTGGTGGGTGGGGTTGGGTTGGAAAGACGTCAACAAGATGAGGTCCAACCTGGAATCGGGAGGCGCAGAAATGGTGCGTATGAGTGGGTGGGTGGGATAGACGCCTCAGTCGGCACAGGTCAGGTTTGTTGAACAAGTGAAAAAATCTGGGTGGGAGGGGGTGGAGGGGTGGAGGTGTGTGTGCGGAAGTAGGAGGGGTGGAGGGGGGTGGGAGGGGTGGAGGTGTGTGTGCGGAAGTGGGAGGGGTTGGAGGGGTGGAGGGGGGGGTGGAGGGTGGAGGTTGTGTGTGCGGAAGTGGGAGGGGGTGGAGGGTGGAGGGGGGTGGAGGGGTGGAGGTGTGTGGAAGGTGGCGGAAGTGGGAGGGGTGGAGGGGTGGGAGGTGTGGAGGTGTGTGTGCGCGAAGTGGGAGGGGGAGGGGGTGGAGGGGGGAGGGGGTGGAGGAGTGGAGGTGTGTGTGCGGAAGTGGGAGGGGGTGGAGGGGTGGAGGGGGGTGGAGGGGTGGAGGTGTGTTGTGCGGAAGTGGGAGGGGGTGGAGGGGTGGAGGGGGGTGGGAGGGGTGGAGGTGTGTGTGCGGAAGTGGGAGGGGGTGGAGGGGGTGGAGGGTGGAGGTGAGGTGTGCGGACGTGGGAGGGGTTGAGGGGTGGAGGGGAGTGGGAGGGGTGGAGGTGTGTGTGCGGAAGTGGGATGGGGTGGAGGGGTGGAGGGGTGTGTGCGGACGTGGGAGGGGTGGAGGGTGGAGGGGGGGTGGAGGGTGGAGGTGTGTGTGCAGGAAGTGGTGAGGGGGGGGAGGTAGGAGGAGGTTTGTTGTGAATCTGGAGGCGCAGAAATGGTGCGTATGAGTGGGTGGGTGTTCATGGGGTTGGGGTGGGGGGTGGGTGGGGGGAGTGTGTGTTTGCATGTATGTATGTGTGGTTTGGGTGTGTGTGGGGGGGGGGAAGAGGGGAGGGATGTTGGTGGGTGGGGTTGGGTTTGGGTGGGTGGGGGAGGGGAGGGGCAAGGAGAGAAGGGTTTGCCCCTTATCATTTGTCAAGGGCTGCTAGGGTTGTCCACAAGTAATAAGGCACCTATTATTATTACATCGCGTCGATTATTATCTCGCAGTTATTATATATCGCGTCGATAGTATTTTGATTAAATAAGCATACCACCCCATGATACCTCTCTACGGCTCGATGTGCATGTGTGCCTGTCTTCTTAGGTACTGGGTCCCTCCAACCTGTCTTGACATTTCCATGTGGCATAAAAGTTGGTACCCAAACAAGATTTTTATTCTTGTATTGTTTTATTCTTGTATGTTATATTATTATTTTATATTTTATTGTATTGTATTTATATTGTGTGTTATATTATTATTTTATATTATATTGTATTGTATTTATATTGTGTGTTATATAATTATTTTATATTATATTGTATTGTATTTATATATGTGTGTTGATATATTATTATTTATATTATATTGTATTGTATTTATATTGTTGTGTTATATTATTATTTTATATTATATTGTATTGTATTTAGATTGTGTGTTATATTATTATTTTATATTATATTGTATTGTATTTATATTGTGTGTGAATTATTATTTTTCATATTATATTGTATTGTATTTTATATTGTGTGTTATATTATTTATTTATATTACATTGTATTGTATTTATATTGTGTGTTATATCATTATTTATATTTATAATTGTATTGTATTTATATTGTGTGTTATATCATTATTTATATTATATTGTATTGTATTTATATTGTGTGTTGTATCATTATTTATATTATATTGTATTGTATTTATATGTATATGTATGTGTATGTAAACTATTTCATGGTAGAGCACGTCGAGATCAAGAAGATGCGGGGTTCGAATCAGAACAACCAATACAGAACAAACTTAAACAAACCAACCCAAATACCAAACCATGAAACAACCAACCCAATACAAACCATCCCAATACAGAACAACCCAATACAAACCAACCCAATACAGAACAACCCAATACAAACAACCGCAAACCAACCAAATACAAACCAACCCAACCCAATACAGAACAACCCAATACAAACCCCAATACCCAACAGAAAAACCAATACAATACAGAACAACCCAATACAAACCAACCCAATACAGACCCCCACAGAACAACATTAAAACCAAGCCCAATACAAACCAAACCCAATACAGAACACAACAGAACAACCCAATACAGAACAACCCAATACAAACCAACCCAATACAGAACAACCCAATACAAACAACCAACCCAACCCAATACAGAAACAACCCAAATACAGAACAAATACCCCCAATACACGAACCAACACAACCCAATACAGAACAACCAATTACAACCCAATACAGAACAACCCAATACAACCAACCCAATTTACAGAACAAACCCAAATACAGAAACCAACCCAATACAGAACAACCCAATACAAACCAACCCAATACAGAACAACCCAATACAGAACAACCCAACATGAACCCAATATGAACAACCCAATTAGGAAACAATACAAACCAACCCAACAGAACAGACCTCAATACAGAACACCAGAACCAATACAGAACTAGGAACCCAATACAGAACAACCCAATACAAACAACCCAATTACAAAACCCAATACAGAACAACCCAATACAGAACAACCCAATACAAACCAACCCAATACAGAACAACCCAATACAGAACAACCCAATCCACATAGCCCACCCAAGACATACAAAAAAGAACCCAATAAGACAACAATAACAATGAGACAGCCATCAAACAACCCAAATACAGAGCAAACCTAATACGACCTGATACCCAAACCAACAGAGCCAACCAATAGAACAGACGCCGCAACAGGCCAAACTACAACACCCTGCCCAATAACAATTAACACCAAACCACAATACAGAACAACCCAATACAGAACAACCCAATACAGAACAACCCAAAACAGAGCAACCCATATACGAGACATCCCATACAGAACTAACCCAGAAAGAACAACCATACAGAACAACCTTCATATACAAGAACAAAACCAACCCATACCAAAGCAAGTACAGAACAATTCCAATACAGGCCAACCCAATACAAACACCCATATAATGAAGACAACCGAATAGAAGCAACAATACAATGAACAACCAATACAAACCAAGCCCAATACAGAACAACCCAAACGAACAACCAGTTACCAAATACCACGCAATACAACAACAATACTCGAGAAACAACCCCATTACAAACCAACCCAATACAACCCAATTACAAACCAACACAATACATCTCTATAAGACAACCCAACAAAATCGCGCACAAACCCATACACAACCCAATACAGAAACAGACCCAATACAGAAAAGCCAATACAGAACAACCCAATAGAACAACCCCTCAACCTCACAGAACATAGTCGGCCCCATACAAACCAAAGACACTCAATACAGAACAGAACAACCCAATAACAAACAAACCCATAGCGCCCCAATACACAGAACTACGCCCATATACTCTATACGGAACAAGCCCAATTACAGAACAACCCAAGTACAGAACACCTCAATACAAACAAACCCAATACAAATCCAATCCCTTTATACAGGAACAACCCAACCAACCCATACAACCAAACCAACAACAACCCATACAGACATCAACCCAAATAACAGACACAATCCCTATACAGAATAATGGAGCAGACAACAACAATACAGGAGACAACTACATATACAGAAACCATAACACCAATACAGACACAATCCGCAACCCATGAACAATCATAAACCAATACAGAACAATCCAATGACAGAACCCAAACCCACAAACCCAATACAGACAACCCCCAATACAGAACAAGCCCAATACAGATAAACAACCCAACCAATACAGAACAACCCAATACAGAACAACCCAATACAGAACAACCCAATACAGAACAACCCAATACAGAACAACCCAATACAGAACAACCCAATACAGGAACAGATCCGCAGAACACCAATAGAACAACCCAATACAGAAAACCCAATGTGACAAACAACACAATACAAACAACCCAAATACAGAACAACCCAATACAACCCAAACCCAATACAGAACAACCCGATAACAGAACAATAATACAGAACAAACCAATACAAACCAACCCAATACAGAACAACCCAATACAAAACAACCCAATACAGAACAAGGTACGAATACAAACAACAACCCAATACAGGAACAACCAAACTACAGGTAAACAACCCAATAGATAAAGAACAAACCATACCCAACCCAATACAGACCAACCCAACAAACCAATAAACAGAACAACCCCAATACAAACCAAAACACCATTACAGAACAACCCATATCAAACCAACGCCAATACAGAAAAGACAAAACAGAGCAACACAATACAGAACAACCCAAACAGCAACCCAATACAAACAACCCCAATACAAACCAACCCAAGTACAGAACAACCAAATACAGAACAACCCAAAAGAACAACAATTCGAACCACCCAATACAGACACAACCAAAAACAGACTAACCACCCAATACAAACCCAATACCAATACAGAACAACACCCAATATACAGAACCACCCAATACAGAACACAAAAAACCAACCAATACAGAACAACCCAATACAGAACAACCAATATACTCACCAAATACAGAACAACCCAATACAGAACAACCCAATACAGACAAAACCAGATACAAGACCAATACAAGCACAATAACAAACCACAAAACAGAATTAAAACCACAATTAGAACAACCACAATCAAACAACCAAGGAACTAAGAATCCCAATAGAGAACACCCACCAATACAGAAGGCAAAGCATTATTAAACACGAGACGCAGAACTAACCCAGATACAGACTCAACCCAGTGATACAGGCAAAACCGAAGCACCCGAATTAACAAAGCAACCCAATCCACAGTAACAAACCCGATTACAAGAACAACCCAATACAGAACAACCCAATACAAACCAACCCAATACAGAACAACCCAATACAGAACCAACCCGAATACAGAACAACCCAATACAAACCAACCCAATTACAGAACAACCCAATACAGAACAACCCAATACAAACCAACCCAAATAAGAACAACCCAATACAAACCAACCCAATACAGAACAACCCAATACAGAACAACCCATACTACAGAACAACCCAATACAGAATACCCACACCCAATACAAAACCAATACATTTGCCCAACCCAATACAAACCAACCCAATACAAACCAACCCAATACAGAAACAAGCCAATACAAACCAACCCAATACAGAACAACCCAATACAGAACAACCCAAATACAGACCAACCCAATACAGCAACAACCCATACAGAACAACCCAATACAGAACAACACCAAGAAGCCCCGAATACAGAACAACCCAATGCAGGACAACCCAATACAGAACAACCCAATACAGAACATCCCAATACAAACCAACCCAATACAGAACAACCCAATACAATACAAAACCCAACCCATTACAGAAACAACCCAATACAGAACACCCAATACAGAACAAAAGCCAATACCCGATTACAAGAACAACTAATACAAAACCTAAGGCCCCCCATACAAACCAAACCAATACAAACCAACACCATACAGAACAACCTCACGATACAGAACAACCCAATGATACAGAACAAGATCCCAATACAAACCAACGAATACAGGAACCAACCCAATACAGACAACCCAATACAGAAACAACCCAATACAGAACAACCCAACAACCAACCCAATACAGAACAACCCAATACAGAACAACCCAATACAAACCAACAATAAAACCAACCCAATACAGAAACAAAGCCGAACTGACCAACCACCAATACAGAACAACCCAAAGATCTATACAAACAACTAGCCTCGTCTCGCAACCCTACAGCCGAACAACCCAATACAGAACAACCCAATACAAACCGAAAACAATATCAGAAAAATCCCAATACAGAACAACCCAATACAGGGAATACAACAAACCCAACCATACAAACCCAACCCCAATACAGAACAAACAAACCAACCCACCAATACAGAACAACCAATACAGAACAAAACCCAATAGACAGAAAAACATACAGACATACCTCCAGAATATCAACCCTTCAATTACAGAAACTCTAGTGACCACGCTCACATTTACAAACAACACCAATACAGAACAAAAAACCGAATACACAACCAATTGGTACAGAAAAACCATATACAGAACAACCCAATAAGAACAACCCAATACAGAAACAACCCAACAACCAAGACACATACAGGAACAACCCAATACACAACCCAATACAAACCGAACCCAACCGTTGGAGATAAGTAACACCAATACAGATACAATCCAATATCAAACGAGTTAGCCGATAAAGAGGACTGCAACAGAACCGAACCAATACAAACCAACAATACAGAACAACCCATGACAGAACATACCCTCGCGCAGATAACAAAAAAGCCCTAATCAATACAAAAACCCAATACAGAAATCAGTCACCCAATTACAAACCAACCCAATAGAAGAACCCAATACAGACGTGAACCAACAGACCAACCAATAACAACACCAAATACCAATATCAGAACAATCCAATCAGCAACAACCCAATACAAACACCCAATACAGAACAAGAACAGAAACCCAATACAGACGAACAACCCAATACAGAACAACCAATACAGAACCCATAAACAACCCAACAGAACAACCAATACAGAGAACAACCAATACAGAACAAACCCAATACAACCCACAAAGAACAACACCACATACAGAAATCCCCAGAACCAACAGTCAATACAGAACAACCCCATACAGAAACAACCCAATACAACCCAATTACATAACATACGAAAATAAGAACCAACCCAATACAGAACAACCCAATACAGAACACCAATACAAACAACAATAACAAGAACAACCCAATCACAGAACAACCCAATACAAAACCCAATACAGAACAACCCAATACAGAAAACAATACAGACCAAGCCCAATACAAACCAACCCAATACAGAACCACCCCATACAGAACACCCACATACCCAACAATACAGACACACCCAACTACAACAAGCCAAACAGAAAACCAATACGACACAACCATACAAGATCAACCCTCATATACCAAGACGGCCCAAATAAAAACCAACCAATAACAGAACAAACCCAATACAGAAAACCCAATAAAAAAACCAATAAGAACAACCAATAAAGAACGAACGCCAATACAGATACAACCCAATACAAACCAAGCACAATACAGAACCAAGGCCCAATAAAAGAAAAACCCAATACAAACAACCCAATACAGAACAGCAATACAGAAACAACCAATTTACAGAAGAAACCCAATAACAGAACAACCCATACAGAACAACCAAATACAGAACAAACCATACAGAAAACACCCCGAATACAGAACCCCAATACAAGACAAAACCACCCAATTACAGAACAACCCCATAAGAACAATCCCAATACAACCAACCCACGCGATACAGAGACAACCCAAACAGAAACACCCCAATACAAACCAACCCAATAGCAGCAACAACCAATACAGAACAAACCCAATAAAACAACCCAATCACAGAACAACCCATAACAGAACTAACCATACAGAACACCTAACAGAACAACCCAATAAAGAACAACCCAATACAGAACAACACGCAAATAGCAGAACAACCCCAATACGAAACAAACCAAATACAGAAACAACCAATTACAGAATCACCCAATACAGAAAACAAAAGTGCAATACGAGAACAACCCAATCAGAACAACCCAATACAACCAACACAAGTTATACAGACACCCAATACGAACAACCCAAACCAACAACCCAATCACAGAACAAACCATACAGAACCAACATCCAATACCAGAACAACCCAATACAGAACAAACAATACCAGAACAACCCAATAAGTATACAAATCCCAATACAAAACAACCCAATACAGAACAACCAAAACAAACCAACACCAATAAAGAACAACCCATACCAGAACAAACCAATACCAGACCACACCCCATACAAACCAACCCAATAGCACTAATTGAACCCAATACGCAACACCCAAACAAACCAACCCAATACAGAACAACCGAATACAGAACAACCCAATACCACGAACAACCATACAGGAAAACCAATAGAAGACCAACCCAATACGACACCCAATACAAACCAACACATACAATAACAACCCTATACAGAACAAACCAATAACAAACCAACCCAATAAGAACAACCCAAACAGACAACAACCCAATAAGAAAACCAATTACCAAACCAACACATACAGGAAAACCAACTACAGAACGACCCAATACCAAACCAACCCAATACAGAACAACACCAATACAAACAACCCATACAGAACAACCCAATACAAACCAACCCAATCAGAACAACCAATACAGAAACATCCCAAATACAGAACAGCCCAATACCAGAACAACAATACAAAACCAACCCAATACAGAACAACCCAATACAAGCCAACCAAATAAAGAAACAACCCAATACAACCAACCCAATACAGAAAACCCAATACAGACAACCCAAACAACAACCAACCCATACAACACAACACAATACAGAACACCCAATTACAACACCCAAATACAGAACACCCAATAACAGAACAACCCATACAGAACAACCCATACAGGAAACAAACCCCAACACAGAACAACCAATACAAGAACAACACATAAAGAACAATCCCAATACAGACAAAAACCAATACAGAACACCAAATACAGAACAAACCAATACAGAAAAACCCAATACAGAAAACCCATTACAGAAACAACCCAATTAGCAGAACAACCCATATGAAACAAGCCCAATACAGAACAACCCAATACAACCAACACAATACAGAACAACCCAATAGCAGAACAAACCCACTAAAACGCAACCCAAATACAGAAACAAACCCAGATACAGGAACAATCCAACTATCAGAAACAAACCAATACAAACCACCCAATACAGGAACAACCCCAATACAGAACACCCAATACAAACCACAGCCCAATACGAACAACCCAAATACAAACAACCAATAACAAGACAAACCAATACAGAACAACCCCAATACAGACCACCAAACAAACCAACCCAAATACAGAACAACCAATACAGAAACCCAATACGAAACCCCCAAACCCCATACGCGAAAAAACCAGACCCCCAAAATTTTTTTTAGAGACAGAACCAGAAAACCAAAAACCCAATACATGAACAACCAATACCAGAACAATCCCAATAAAAGAACAAAACAAATACCAGCACAACCACAATACAAACCAACCTAATACAGGAACTACCCAATACAGAAACAACCAATACAAACCAAACCCAATTACCAGAACCAACCCCAATCTCGAGCAACCAATGCAGAATACACACTCCCCAATAGAAACCAACACAATACAGAAGCAACCCAATACAGAACGCACCCGAATGACAACACCAACACACAATACAGAACAAACCCCAAATACAAACGCAACCTATCATACAGAACAACCCAATACAAACCGACCAATACAGGAACAAACGTGCATACAGAACATCCCAAATACAGACACAGCCCTATACAGAAACAACCCAAATACTAGACCAAGGCCACGGAAGTCTAGCTAACATTAGTGTTTTTCGAATATCGAAACCCAACCCAATACGAAGTGCTACCCGACTTGGGGTTGAGAGATAATAGCAAACCAAGCCCAATACAGCAACCGCAGATTAAGAACGAGACGCGCCAATAACAACCCAACCCAATACAGTAGGACACCAAACAGAACAACGCAAGTACAGAAACAACCCAATACAACCAACCCAATACAGAAACAAGTCGCCAATTAACGAACCAACCCAATACAAAGCCAACCTACAGAACAAACCCAATACAGAAGCAAACCAATACAGAAAACACCAATACAGAATCATGGCCACAAATAAGCAACAAGCGCCCGAATATAGAAACCAGAACCCATACAGAAACACCCAATTACAAACAACCCAATACAGAACAACCAATACAAAGACCAACCCAATACAGAGAACAACCATACAGAACAAACCCATACCGAACAACCCAATACAGAACAACCATACCAAACCAACCCCAATACAGCAACAAGCACCACAAAAAAGAACGAACTCCAAAAATAGCAGGCATATCCTAACTAACAACACCCAAACCATTACCACTAAACCAACCCAATACAGAAAAACCCAATAAGAACAACCCAATACAAACTCAATGTGAGGTCTCTATACAGAAACAACCTCCCATACAGAACAACCCAAATACAAAAACAATACCAGGGATCCCAAACCATACAGAAACAACCAATTACAAAGAACACAATCCGAATACAGAACCACCATAAAAATTAAGCCGTCAATACAGAACAACCCAGTTAAAACCCGACCTATACGACACAAACCCAAGATACCAGACACCAATGCAGGAAAAACCCAATACAGAACAACCCAATACAGGAACACAATACAGACAACAAACCATACAGAACACCAGGAATGGCATACAGAGGAAGACACTAATGACCAATATAAACCAACCCCAATACAGAACAACCACACTACAGCAACAACCCAATAGAAACAACCCAATACAAACCAAGCCCAAATAAGAACAACGACCCCAATACACGAAAACACCCAACTGACAGAACAACGAGCGCAACACCAACACCAACCCCATTACTAGAAAACCAATACACAGGAACAACTAACGGCCATACAACAAAACCACTGTACAGAACAAATGGCTAATACAGAACAACCCAATATACAGAACACACCCATACACAGAAGCAAGATAACCCAATTAGTCGCCAGAACAACCCAATAAGCAAGCTACCCAACCAATACAGAACAACCCCACAATACAGAAAAACCCCAATTACGCAACAACCCAAAACAGAACACCCAATACAAGAACAAAGCCCAATTACAGATCAAACCCACATACAAGAACGTAACCCATACAGAACAGCACAATACAGAAACCAACCCAGCTAAACAGGAAACACCCGCGAATACAGAACAACCCAATACAAACCAACACCACTACAGAAACAAACCCAAGTACAAGAACAACCCAACAAGAACAACCCAATTACAGAACAACCCAACTACAGACAAGCCAATTCAAACTTCAACCCAAGAGGCAACACCCCATATACAGACAACCAATAAAACGCAACCCAAACGAACAAGCCCAATAACAGAATCGACATCACAGAACAACCCCCAAATAAGGAACGAATGCTATACAGAAGTACCCAAATAACAGAACACACAACCCCTATAGCAGAATTACAAACCCAATAAACAAGAACAACCCCAGTACAGAGACAAGCCCCAACTACAACCAGACCCAATACACGAACAACGCCCATACAGAAAAACCCATACAGAACAACCCAATACAAGCAACCCAATACAGAAACAACCCCATGAAAACCAACCAATAAGAACACAAACCCACTACCCGAACAACCCAAACAGGAACACAACCCCAAAACAGAACAACCAAACCAGGAACAACCCAAACAGAAACAACCCAATCACAGAACAACCCAATCACAGAAAACAACCGGTAAGCCGATACAAACAAACCCACTTACAGAAAACCCTCTATCAGACAACAATCCCAATTGACCCCCACCCCCAACCCCAATGCAGAACCAACAGCCGTCAATACATGACACAACCAAACAAACCAACCATCAACAGACACAAACCCAAATAGGAACACAACCCATACGCATCACCACCACCCCATACAAGAACACAACCAACAACACTACAACCCATACGGACACGACCCCAATACAGAAACATCACACACCAACCCAATACGCAACAACGGTCACCAATACCAGAACAAACCCGAATAAGGAACACACCAATACAGAACAACCCCTATACGAAACAACCACAATACAAACCAACCCAATACCAGAAACAACCACATACAGAAACAATCCAATTACCAGAACAATACCCAATAGCAGGACCCCTGAGAACCAATACAGAACATAAGCCAACATACTGTAAAACCAATACCAGAAGCAAACCCAATTCATGAACCTACCCAATAACAACAGCCCAAACACGAACAACCAATACAAACCAACCAAACAGAACAGCCAATACAGAACCAACACCATACCAAACCAACCCCAATCCAGAACATACCCAATACCAAACCAACCCGAATGACAGAACATACCCAATAACCACAACAATGCCCAATACAGAACCAAAGCCCCTAGATCACAGAGAAAACAGACCCCAATACAAACCAACCCAACTAAAACCAACCAATACCAGAACAGCCAGTACAAACCACATAAGCCCAATGACAGAGACCTGACGCACAATACAGAACCACCACATACAAAACCACCCAAAACAAAAACAAACCACATGAGCAGGACAACCATACACAGCCAAAATCCACACTAACAGACACACATCCCAATAACAAAAACCCAATACAAGAAAACAATACAAACAACCCATTACAGAAACAACCCAATAAACAGAAAACGAAAACCACAAAAAAAACCCCAGATACCAAGAAACACACCCCGCAAACGCCACAAATAGCAAACCCACCATAACCCCCATCAACACAACCCCAAACCGCACCAAGAATACAAAGAAAAAGACAACAAATGAACCATCCCAAAACAAAACCCCAAAACCCCCAAAATACAGAAAAAGCCCGATAACAGAAACAAAAAGAAAACCCAATGAACAACAGAACACAAAACCCATAACACACCAAAAAAACAAACAAGCCCACCCACACCAATGCCAACCAAACCAACTCACGAAAATAGCAGGAAAAAACCACACCCTACAAGCCATCACCAAGAACACGCCCCAGTAACCAAAGACCAAAAACCCCGCAATAACCAGAAAACCACCCAATGAAAACCCAAAACCCCCAATTAACCAAGCGCGAACCCCACCCAAATACAAACCAAACCCATAACGAGACAACCTCAAACCCAGACAACGTACAAAAACACCACCAATACGAACCCAACCAAAACAGAAGCACAACCCCAATAACCAGAAAACAAAAACCCATAACCCACAAAACAAACCCAAAATTATCACCAAAAACCCCCCAGTCGAAACAGCGACACCCACAAGACAAACACCCCAACATACAAACCGAAACCCACAATAGCAAACACAAAACCCAATACACGGACTCACACGAACCCCCCAACCTCAACCCAAAGAGAACACAAGGCCCGCCCGAACTAACAAAGACCAAACACCACAGCAGCACCCAACCCCCCAAATCATAACCAGAACAAATACACCCACCCACACGACCAACCACCAAACGCCCAAATACAGAAATATTCACAAAAACTCACCAAACAAACACAGCACACACACCAACACCAATCAGAAAACCCATACAGAAACAAGACAACACCCCAAAATACAGAAACTCCGAAAATTACAGAAAAAACA
>JAJSRW010000881.1:0-12500 GCA_022414725.1 Microglena sp. YARC
CGGTGTCTGTATGATAATGTTGTACCTAAAGTTGTATGTGTGCATTGCTGTAGCATGCATATATGAATGTATGTAATGTGTCTGTATTATGCATGTGCTAACATGTCTGTAAGGTGTGCAATGCATGATATGCGTATGTGTGTGTGCAATGTTATGTATGATGTGTCTATGAATGTGTATGTTAATGCCTGCCTCTATTATGTATAGTTGTGCATGTTGTGTGTGTGTATGATTATTTATCACTTTCTCTTGGCACGAAAGGTAGCTGTGCTGTCTGTGCTTCCACTGGAATTATCCCTACGGGCTGCAGGTGATACCTCGCACTGTTGAGTATATAGTGGTGGGTGGTCTGAATTAATGCATGTGCCTTATGTCTGTATTGTATGCATGTGTTGTATGGCATGATAGATGTGTGTCGTCTGTATGTATGCATGTGCTAATGTCTGTATGTGTCATGTATGTGTGCTGTATGTATGTGCTGTCTGTATGTGATGTTGTGCAAATGCATGTGTGTGTATTATGGAATTTTCAATTTCCCCCTATGCGCGACAGGTTACCTTAGTGTGTTCAAGACTACATGTAACTACTCCTCGGCCGCGCTGATACGGTCAAGATCACAGCAAAAACAATAGCAGAGAAGAAATAGAAGAGTCAGGGTGCGTGATGCATGTGTGTAGCGTGTGTGCATCCATGCATGTATGTGTGTGGTGTGCATGCATACATGCATGCATTTATAGTGTGTGTGTGTAGTGTTGTGTGTGAGGTGTGTATTATGAGTGTGGTATGTGTGTGTGTGGTGTGCATGCATGTGTGTGGTGTTATGAATGTGTGTGGTGTGATGCATGTGTGGGTGTGCGACATGGCATGTGTGACGTGTGTGTGCATGCATGAATGTGTGTGGTGTTATGGATGTGTATGCATGTGTGTGGGTGTGTGTGTGTGGTGCATGTCTGGAGTGAGTGTGTATTGTCATTGTGTGTGTTGATGCATTGATGCAGTGTGTTATCCATTGGGTGTTGTGAGCATTGTGTGGATTGTGATGCATGTGTGTGTGTGGATGCATGTGGCTGGCATGTGTATGTATGTGTGTGTGGTACGTACATGTGTTGGTGATGTATGCAGGTGTTTTGTGTGCATGGGTTTTTGTATCTGGTATGCATGCTGTGGTGGGTGTGTGTGTTTGGTTTAGCATGTGTGTGGTGGATGTGGTTGTGTGTGGCATGCTGTGTGATGGTGTGTGTGTGTGGTGTGTATGCATTGTGTGTGGTTGTACTGCAGGGGTGTGGTGTCTTGTGTGTGTAGCATGTGTGTGGTGGTTTGTTGATGTGTGTGGTGTTATGCATGTGTGTGCTGTGGTGTGATTGCATGTGTGTGGTGTGTGTTATGCATGTGTGTGTACATATGATGTGTGTAGTCATCGTGTTTGTGTATCGTTGTGTGTGGTGTGTTATGCATGGTGCTGTGTGTGGTATGCATGGTGTGGTATGCATGCATGTGTGGTGTGTATGCATGTTGTACATATTTGCATGTGTGTGGCACTGTGTATGGTGTGTGAGATGCATGTAGTGTGGGTGTGTACATGCATGTATGGTGTGTGTGTGGATGCATGTGTGTGGTGGTGTGTGTGCAGTTGTGTGTGGTGTGCATGGAGTATGCATGTGTGTGGGTTTTTTGCAGTGTGTGTGGTGAATTCCTGATGGTCAGGGTGTGTGGTGTGTCATGGTGGTGTGTATCCATGTTGCTGTGGGTGTATGTGTGTGTGTGTGGTTTGGTTATATGGCATGTGTGTGTATTATGCTGTGGTGTGATGCATGTGTTGGATGTGTGTGTGTGTGGTGTATCATGTGTGTAGTGTGGTGTGATGCATGTGTGTGGGTTTATGATGTAGTGTGTGTGTCGCATGTGTGATGTGTGTGGTACGTATGCATGTGTTGTGTTGTGATGTGTGTGTGACATTTTCTGTGTGTGGTGTCATGTGTTGTCGTGTCATGCATGTGTGTGGTAGTTTCATCATGATGTGTATGCTGGTGTGTGCATGACATGTGTTTAGTGCATGTGTGTATATTGCATGGTAGTGTGTTGTGTATGCATGTGTGTGGTGTATGACATGCAGTGTGTAGTGTGGTTGTGATGCATGATGTTATGTGTAGTGGCATGTTTGTGTGGTATATGCATGTTGTGGTGTGTGGCATATGCATGTGTGTTGGTGTTTTGCTGTACATATGCATGTGTGGTGTGGAACATGTGTGTGGTGTGTGTGTGTGTGTACTATGCATAATGTCAATGCATGTCATGTGGTGTGTATACATGATTGTATGTGTGGTGTGTATGCATGTGTGTGCTAGCATGTTGTGTATGTGTGTACGCATGTGTGTGTGGTACGCATTGTGATGTCGCGCATGTGTTTGGTGTGTATGCGTGTGTTACGTATTGCGATAACACATCCATGTGTGTGGTACATAAGATGTGTTTGCATGTGTTAAGTATATGCATGTGTGTGAGTGATATTGTACGTTTAGCAGAGATGTGTGTTACTCATGGATGTTAGTGTATGCATGAGTTGTGTGTGGTGTATGCATGTATGTGTGTATAAATGCAATGTGTATTGGTGTGTTATGCATGTGTCATGTGTTTGGTGTGCCATGTGTGTGGTGTATGACATGCGTGCATGTGTGCGTGTGTACTGCATGTGTGTACCGGTATGTTGCATGTGTGAGCAGCATGTGTGTTGAGTGTGTATGCATGTGGTGTGTGGGCGTAACGTCGATGCATGTGTTGTGGTGTGTGCTTATGTGATAGTGCATGTATACCAACCACACCCCATGATCCCCACAACGCGAAACACGACACGAAGCAACACATCACACAGGAACACCAGCTGCGTACCAGCCAACGACACACACAGCACCAACACCACCACACCATGCATGTGTGTGTGCTATGCATTGCAATGTGGGTGGCACTGTGGTGTGGTGGTGATCAATGTATTAGTGTGGTGGTGATGTAGTGTCATTGCATGTGTGTGGTGGTCTGCATGCCCCTGCATGTGTGTGCTGTGTATGCAATTAGTGTGTGGTGTGGTATGCATGGCGTGTATGTGTGTGTAGTGTGTGTGAATGATGCGATGTGTGTGTTGGTATGCAGCCTGTAAACTGATGATGCATCGATGTGTCATATAGCAAACTAAATGTCCTGTGGTGCGTATATGGCATCCAGTGGTGTGTATGCATGTGTGTGTACGTTGCATGTGTGGTGTGTGGTGTATGAAGCATGCATGTGTGCTCTCGTGTATTGCATGTGTCGTGGGTGTGTATATGATACGGATGGTGTGTGTGGTGTGTATGCATGTGTGTGGTGTGTAGCATGTGTGTTATTGTGGTCTGTGTGTGGTACCGTGCATGTTGTTGTTCGTAATGCACTGTGTGTACGTAGCAATGCTATTGCAATGTGTGTGGGTGCGTTGTGTGTGGTCGTGTATGATGATAATGTGGTGTGTTCATGTGTGTTCTTTAGGTGTACGGTGTGTTGTGTGTGTACATATACTGCATGTGTGTACGTGTCCATGTGTGTGGTACATATGCCATGTGTGTGTGTGTATTTATGTGTTTGTATGGGCATGTTGTTGGCTGTTCCTATGCATGCTGTGTGTCTTGTGTGTACGTATGCACTGTGTTGTGGTGTGTATGCATGTGTGTGGTACGATGCCAGTGTGTGGTGTGTATGCACGTGGTATGCATGCATGCGGGGTAGGTGTATGGTATGTGATGTGGTGTTGTTGTGTGCACTAGCACGACACGAAATGCAAAAACCACACACCCAGCCAACCTGTGTGTGTGTATGTTGTATGCATGTGTGTGGGATGTGCTCATGCATGTGTCTGCGTGGTGCATGGTTGTGTTATGTGAATGTGTGTGTATGCTGTATGCATGTGTGGGTTGTATGTCATGATGTGGTGGTGTTATGCATAGTGTGAGGTGGTGTGCATGCCATGTGTGGATGTGTAAATTCATGTGTGTAGTAGTGGATATGCATGTGTGTGATGTGTATGCATGTGTGTTGTGTCGTTATCATGTGTTTGGTGTATGCATGTGTGGGTGTGGTATGAATGCCATGTTGTGGTATGTGAGAGTGTGGGTGTATGGTGCGTGAGTGTTGATTGTGATGCATGTGTGGTGTGTGCATGTGTGTCATTCGGTGTGGTGTGTTTGGGTTGTGCGTACGTATGTGTGTGGGGTGTGTGTTATGGGTTGGAAATCTCCCCCATGTGTGTGGTTGTGCGTGGTGTGATCGCTGTGGTGTAGTTCATGTGTGTGTGTGTGTTGGCATCGTGTGTGTGTGTATGCATGTGTGTGTGGTGTGCTGTGTGTTTTTGCATGTGTGTGTGTGTGTGGTATGCATGTGTGTGGTGTAATGCATGTGGTGTGGTGTGTATATGCATGTGTGTGGTGTTATGCATGTGTGTAGTGTGTTGGGTATGCCATGTGTGTGGTGTGTTTACGTATTTGTGTATGTGTGTGGTGTGTAATGCATGTGTGTGGTGTGTATGCTGTGTGTGTACGTGTGAACACGGTGCATGTGTGTGGTGTGTATGATGTGTGGTGTGTATGCATGTGTGTGTGTGTGTATGGAACATGTATGTGTGTGCGTGTGTACGATCAGCATGTTCGTGTGGTATTATCAATTGTGTGTATGCATGCCTGTTGTGTGGTGTATGCCTTGTGGTGTGTGTATGTGGTGTGTAAGCTGTGTGATGTGTGTGGTAGTGATGTAGGCATGTGTGTTACTATTGCATGTGTGTGTGTGTATGATGCATGAGTGGTGGTATCCTTGCATGTGTGTATGCATGTGTGTGGTATGTCTGTGTGTTGCATGTGGTGTGTATTATAATGTTCGTGTTGGTGATGCATGTGCTAGTGGTGTGTATGCATGCAATTGTGGCTCTGATAAGTGTGTATGCATGTAGTGGTGTGGTATTGCGCATGTGGTGTGTAGTGTGATACATGATGTGTGTGTGTTGTATGCATGTGTGTGGTGTGTATGCATGTGTGGTTGTGTGTATCGCTGTGTATGCATTGTGTGTGGTGTGTATGCATGTGTGTGGCTGGTGTGTGTGTGTGAATATGCATGTGTGTGTGGAGTGTTGCATGTGTGGTGTGGATGCATGTCTGTGGTGTGTATGCATGTGTGTGGTGTGTCATGCATGTATGCATGTGTTGGTGGTGTGTGTGTTTGTCTATGCATGTATGTTGTATGCAGTGTGTGGTGTGTGATGTGTGTGTGTATGATGTATGCATGTGTGTATAGCAAAAATGTGTAGTGGATAGTGCAGTGAGTCATGAGCATGTGTGTGGTTTGTGGTGTGATGTATGCATGTGTGTGTGTATGTATCACTGTAGTGTGGTGATGTAATGCATGTGTGTTGTGTATGCATGTGTGTGGTGGTGTATGCATGTGTAGTGTGTGTATGCATGTGTGTGGTGTGTATGCTACATGTGTGGGTACGCATGTGTGCATGGTGTGTATGTATGTGTGTGGTGGTGTGATGCGTCATGTGAGTGTTGGGTGTGTATGCATGTGTGTGGTGTGGTGTAGTATGCATGTGTTAGTGGTGCCATGATGTATGCATGTGTGTGGTGTACCGTATGCATGTGTGTGTGGTGTATGCATGTATGAAATCTGATGTGGTCATGCTATGTGTGTGCGTGGTGTGAGTGATGCATGTGTTGGTTGTGGAATGTATGTGTGTGTGGTTGTGTATGCATGTGTGTGAGCATGTGTCAATGCTGTGTGTTGTGGGTTCATCTGCATGTGTGTGGTGTGCATATGCTGTGTGTGGTGTGTATGCATGTGTGATGGTGTGATGCAATGTGCGGGTGTGTGTATGCATGTGTGTGTGTGGTGTGATGTTCGGTGGTGTATGCATGTGTGTGGTGTGTATGCATGCATGATGCTGTGTGTGTACAAAATGCTGTGTGTGTGGTGTGATGCACTGTGTGTGTCCGGTGTGTATGCATGTGTGTGTGTGTATGCATGTGTGTGGTGTGGTGTAATGCATGTAGTGTGTGTGTGTGACCAAACCCTGTGCATGTGTGTGTGTGTGTATGCAAGTGTGTGTTGTGTGTGCAATGCATGTGTAGTGGGTGTATGCATGTTGTGTGGTGTGTAATGCATGTGTTTGGTGGGTATGTGTGTGGGTGTGTATGCATGTGTGTGGTGTGTATGCATGTGTGTGGTATGTGTGTAGATGTTGGTTGCATGTGTGTGGTCGTCATGTGTGTGCTGTGTATGATGCATGTGTGTGGTGTGTCATCAATGTGTATGCTGTGTGTTGGTGTGTATGCATGTGTGTGGTGCATGTATGCATGTGTGTGTGTGGTGCATGTGTGGAACTTATGCATGTTGTGTGGTGTGTATATGCATGTGTGTGGTGTGTGTCTGTGTAGTCTCATGCAGTGTGTGTGGTTGGTATATGCATGTGTTGTGTTGTGGTGTTATGCATGTGTGTGGTGTGTATGTGTGTCGTGTGGTGGTGTGTATCATGTGTGTGTGCAATGTTATGCATGTGTGTGGTGTGTGATGCATGTGTGTGGGCGTGTAATGCATGTATCGTGTGGTTGTACTGTATGCATTGTGTGTGTGAATGTGTGGTGGTGTGTGTGCATGCATGTGTGTGGTGTGGTATGCATGTGTGCATGTGTGTGTTGTGTATGGGGTGTGATGCATGTGTGTGTGTGTACGTATGCATGTGTGTGGTCACGTGTTATGCATGTGTGGTGGTACATTGTGTGTGTGTGTGTATTGCATGTGTGCTGGTGTGTGTATGCATGTGTGTGGTGTGTATGTGTGTGTGTGTGTGGTGTGTGGTGTGCATGTGTGTGTGTGCATGTGTGTGTGGCATGTGTGTATGTATGCATGTGTGTGTGTGTATGCATGTGTTGGTATGTATGCATGTGTGTGTGGTAATGCATGTGTGTGGTGTGTATGCATGGTGTGGTGTGTATGCATGTTGTGTGGTACATGCATGTGTGTGGTGTGTTATGCATTGTGTGTGTACTATGCATGTGTGATGGTGTGTGCGTATGCATGTGTGTGGTGTGTATGTGGTGGTGTATGCATGTGTGTGTGTGGTGTGGTGTATGCATGTGTGTGGTGTGTGTGTGTGTTGGTGTGTGATGCATGTGTGTGGTGTGTATGCATGTGATGCATGTGTGTGGTGTGTATGCATGTGTGGTCGGTGTGTATGCATGTGTGTGGTGTGATGTGTGTGTTATGCATGTGTGGGTGTATGCATGTGTGGGTGTGTGTAATGCATGTGTGTGGTGTGTATGCAGTGTGTGGTGTATGCACGTGTGTAGGTGCATGTGTGTGGTGTATGATTGCCATCCGTATGTGTGTGTGGCTGTGTATGCATGTGTGTGTATGGTGTGGATTGCATGTGTGTGGTGGTGTAGCATATGCTGTGTGTTGGTGTGTATGCATGTGTGTAACGGTGTGTGTATGTCATGTGGTGTGGCTGTGGTGTGTGTATGCAGTGTGTGGTGTCACGTATGCATGTGTGTGGTGTGTATGCGTGTGTGTGTGTGATGCAGTGTGTGTGGTGTGATGGGGGCATGTTGTGGTGTAATGACATGGTGATATGCATGTGTGTGGTGTGTATGCATGTGTGGTGTGGTGTGTACGTATGCATGTGGTGTGTATGCATGTGTGTGTAGTGCATGTGTGTGCATGTGTGTGCATGTGTGTGGTGTGTATGCATGTGCATGTGTACATGTATGTGTGGTGCGTATGCATGTGTGGTGTTGTGTGATATTGTGTGATACGTTGCAACGTGCATGCAATGTGTGTTACGTGGTACTTTTAATGTGTATGCATGGTGTGGTGTGATTCTAATGTGTGTATGCATGTGTGTACTTATGCATGTGTGGTGTGCGTGTGTGGTGTGCATGTGTTGTGTGTATGCATGTGTGGTCATGTGTGTGTGCTGTATGCATTGTGTGGTGTGTTATTGTGGTATGCATGTGTGTGTGTGTATGCATGTGTTGGTACGATGCGTGTGAGGTGTATGTCAGTGTGTTGTGTGCATGTGTGTGGTGTGTATGGTGTGTTATGTGGTAACATGGTGTGGCATGTGTGTGGTGTATGCATGTGTGTGTGTGTATGCATGTGATGTGTATGTATGTGTATGCATGTGTGTGTGTGCGTGGTGTGTGCATGTTGTGTGTGTGTGTATATGCATGTGTGTGGTATCATGCATGTGTGTATGCTGTGTTGTGATGCATGTGGTGTGGTGTGTATGCATGTGTGTTACATGTGATGTGTATGTGTGCATGGTAGTGTGTGGTACATGTATGATGTGTGCGTGGCATGTGTGTACGCATGTGTGTTGTGCTCATGCAGATGCATGTGTGGGCTATGCAGTAAACGTCATGTGTGTGGTACAGATAATAAGATCTATGCATGCATGTGTTGCATGCATGATGCATGTGTTGTGTGTATGCATGCATGTGCATGTGTGAGGTGTGTATGCAATGTAATTGCATGTGTGTGTTGCTATGCTGTGTGTATGCATGTGTCTTGTGGTAAACGTGGTATCGTATGCATGTTGGTGGTGTGTATGCATGTGTTTGCTGCTGGTAATGTGTTGGTCTATGTGCATGTGTATGCATTGTGTGGTGCATGCATGTTTTAGTGTGTGTGATATGATGTGTGTTCATGTGTGTGGTGCTATGCATGTGTGTGGTGTGGTATGCATGTGTGTGGTTACGTTATGCATTGTATGTGTGGTACATGTTGTGAGGTGTATGATGTGGTGTAATATGCATATGTGTGTGGTGTGTATGCAGATGTATGACTGTGTTATGCATGTATGCATGGTGTGTGTGCGTGTATGATGTGTGTGGTAGCATGTGTGGTATTGCATGTGTGGTGGGTTCAGTACGTATGCATGTGTGTGGTGTGCATGCATGTGTGTAGGTGTGTATGGATGTGTTGGTGTGTATGCAAGTGGGACGTAATGTGTGTGTGGTGTGTATGTGGTGTGTGTATGATGGTATGTATGCATGTGTGTGTTTATCCATGTGTGTGGTGTGTAGCATGTTGTGGTCATAGCATGTGTGTGGTGTGTACGTGACATGATGCAAGTGTGTGTACGGTATGCATGTATGCATGTGTGTGGTGTATGGTGTATGCATATGCATGTGTGTGGTGTCGTATGCATGTCTGGTACGTATGCATGGTGTTAACGTATGCCTGTGTGTGGTTACATAATGCGTATGTGTTGTGTATGCTGTGTGTGTGTGTTGCATGATGCATGTGTTGGTACGTATGCATGCGTATGCATGTGTGTGGTGTGTATGCATATCATGTATGTGTATATTATGACATGTGTCATGTGGTGTGTGGTGCGTAATGCATGTGGTGTGGTGTGTGGTACGTATGCTATGTGTGTGGTATGCATGTGTGTGGTGTGTATGCATGTGTGTGGTACGTATGCATGTGTGTGGTGTGTATGCATGTGTGTGGTGTGTATGCATGTGTGTGGTGTGTATGCATGTGTGTGTGTGTATGCATGTGTGTGTGTGTGGTATGCTGATGTGTGTGGTGTGTATGCATGTGCTGTGGTACGTATGCATGTTGTGGTGTGTATGCATGTGTGTTGGTACTGTATGCACTGTGTGTGGTGTGTATGCATGTGTGTGGTGTATGTGCATGTGTGATTTGTGTGTGGTGTGTATGCATGTGTGTGGTACGTATGCATGTGTGTGGTGTGTATGCATGTGTGTGGTGTGTATGCATGTGTGTGGTGTGTATGCATGTGTGTGGTGTGTATGCATGTGTGTGGTACGTATGCATGTGTGTGGTAAGTATGCATGTGTGTGGTGCGTATGCATGTGTGTGGGTACGTATGCATGTGTGTGGTACGTGTGTGGTGTGGTGTGTATGCATGACGTGTGTGTGTGTGTGTCATATGTGTGTGGTGTGTATGCATGTGTGTGTGTGTATGCATGTGTGTGGTGTGTATGCATGTTGTGTGTGTGTGTATGATGTGTGTGTGTGTATGTGTATGCATGTGTGTTGGTACGTATGCATGTGTGTGGTGGTGTATGCATGTGTGTGGTGCATGTATGCATGTTGTGGTACGCTATGTGTGTATGTGGTGTGTTATATGCATGTGTGTGGTGCATGTATGCATGTGTGTGTGCTGGCATGTGTTGTATGCATGTGTGTGGTGCGTATGCATGTGTGTGGTGTGTATGCATGTGTGTGGTACGTATGCATGTGTGTGGTGTGTATGCATGTGTGTGGTACGTATGCATGTGTGTGGTGTGTATTGCACTGTGTGTTGGTGTGTGGATGGATGTGTGTGGGGTGTGTATGCATGTGTGTGTGGTTACTATGCATGTGTGTGTGTGATATGCATGTGTGTGGTGTGTATGCATGTGTGTGTGTTGTATGCATGTGTATGCTGTGTGTAATGCATGTGTGGTGTGTGTATGGCATTGTGTGGTACGTATGCATGTGTGTGGTGTGTATGCATGTGTGTGGTACGTATGCATGTGTGTGGTGTGTATGCATGTGTGAGGTGTGTATGCATGTGTGTGGTATGTATGCATGTGTTTGGTGTGTATGTGTGTGTGTATGCATGTGTGGTCCTTTTCATGTGTGTGGTGTGTATGCATGTGTGTGGTACGTATGCATGTGTGTGGTGGTGTATGTGTGTGTGGCGTATGCATGTGTGTGGTACTATGTTATGCATGTGTGTGGTACGTATGCATGTGTGTGGTGTGTATGCATGTGTGTGGTACATATGCATGTGTGTGGTATGTGTGTGTGTGCGTATGCATGTGTGTGGTACGTATGCATGTGTGTGGTGTGTATGCATGTGTGTGGTGTGTATGCATGTGTGGTGTGTGGTGTGATGGATGTGTGTGGTGTGTATGCATGTGTGTGGTACGTATGCATGTGTGTGGTGTGTATGCATGTGTGTGGTGTGTATGCATGTGTGTGGTGTGTATGCATGTGTGTGGTGTGTATGCATGTGTGTGGTACGTATGCATGTGTGTGGTGTGTATGCATGTGTGTGGTGCGTATGCATGTGTGTGGTGTGTATGCATGTGTGTGGTACGTATGCATGTGTGTGTGTGCATGAGGTGAGGTGTGTACATGTGTGTGTATGTATGCATGTGTGTGGTGTGTATGCATGTGTGTGTGTTGCAGTGTGTATGCATGTGTGTGGTGTGTATGCATGTGTGCGTACGTACCTTGCATGTGTGTGGTACTATGCATGTGTGTATGCATGTGTGTGTAGTGTGGTATGCATGTGTGTGGTGTGTGTGGTGTGTATGCATGTGTGTGGTATGCGTGCTGTGGTATGCATGTGTGTGGTGTGTATGGGTGTGTATGCATGTGTGTGGTACGTATGCATGTGTGTGGTGTGTATGCATGTGTGTGGTATGCATGTGATGGATGTGTGTGTGTGTGGTATGTATGCATGTGTGTGGTGTGGTGTTGTATGCATGTGTGTGTGTGTGCATGTGGGTGTATGCATGTGTGTGGTGTGTGTATGCATGTGTGGTGGTGCATGTGTGATGGTGTAATGCATGTGGTGGGTGTATGCATGTGTGTGGTACGTGTGTGGGTCGTATGCATGTGTGGTGTGTATGCATGTGTGTGTGTACGTATGTGTGTGTATGTGTGTATGCATGCTGTGTGTGTATGTGGTATATGCATGTGTTTGTGGTGTGTATGCATGTGTGTGGTACTATGCATGTGTGTGTGTGTGTATGCATGTGTGTGGTGTGTATGCATGTGTGTGTGGTGTGTACATGTGATGCATGTGTGTGGTGTGGTGTGTGATGCATGTGTGTGGTACGTATGCATGTGTGTGGTGTGTATGCATGTGTGTGGTATGTGTGTGTGGTATGCATGTGTGTGGTGTATGCATGTGTGTGGTGTGTGATGCATGTTGTGTGGTGTGGTGTATGCATGTGAGCATGTGTGGTGGTGTGTATTGCATGTGTGTGTGTGGTGTATGCATGTGTGTGGTGTGTATGCATGTGTTGTGGTGTGTGGTGATGCATGTGTGTGGTGTGATGCATGTGGTGTGTGGTGTATGCATGTGTGTGGTGTGTATGCATGTGTGTGGTGTGTATGCATGTGTGTGGTGTGTATGCATGTGTGTGGTGTGTATGCATGTGTGTGGTGTGTATGCATGTGTGTGGTGTGTATGCATGTGTGTGGTATGTATGCATGTGTGTGGTGTGTATGCATGTGTGGTGTGTATCATGTGTGTGGTGTGTATGCATGTGTGTGTGTGTGTATGCATGTGTGTGGTGTGATGCATGTGTGTGGTGTGTATGCGCGTGTGTGTGTGGTGTGATGCATGTGTGTGGTGTGTATGCATGTGTGTGTGTGGTGTGATGGATGTGTGTGGTGTGTATGCATGTGTGTGGTGTGTATGCATGTGTGTGGTGTGTATGCATGTGTGTGGTGTGTATGCA